>JARQOD010000474.1:0-150802 GCA_033576555.1 Oophaga sylvatica
TGCCGAAGATGACCAATGTGAGCCTGTTTATCAGGCGAGTTGATAAGAATGTCATCCAAATAAACAACCATAAAGCACCCAATAAAGTCAGGGAACACATGATGAAATTTTGGAAGACTGCTGGTGCATTGGTCAGACCGAAAGGCATGACCAAGTTCTCAAACAACCATTCAGTAGTGAGAAAAGCAGTTTTCCACTCATCCCCCTCCCGGACCTGGATAAGCTTATATGCCCCCGCAGATCCAATTTCAAAAACCACTTAGCCCTAGACAACTGGTTGTATAAATCAGGAATACGTTTGAGGGGTAAGTATTTCTCACAGTTATCTTATTTAACTCTCGAAAATCGAGGCATGGGCGCTAACCACCGTCTTTTTTCTTTACGTTCGGGACCTGAGAGGTTATACAAGCGGGCCTTGGGCAATTTAGCACCAGGAACCAGGTCAATGACACAATCAAATGGGCGGTGTAATGGTAAAACTTCAGCCTCTTTTTCTGAGAAAACGTCCGCATTGTCCTTCAGGTACTCCGGAATAACTTCCAGACCAACGGACGACACAGACACAGTAGCAAGACATCTTTCAAAACAATTAGATCCCCATTTAACAATATCCTGGGAACCCCAGTCAATAATCGGGTTATGCCGTTGCAACCAGGGAAACCTAACACCAGGCCAGCAGTGAGGTTATCCAAAACAAAACATGACATACGCTCCTGGTGAATTTTTCAGAAACAAAATGGAGACCATTCTTGGTGAGAGGTGTAAAATCAATGGCCATTATTTTTATAGGAGTCTCCAACCTAACTGTCCCTAATCTACAGCTGGCCACCAGCTTAGAGTCAATCAGGTTCAAGGATGACCCACAGTCCACAAAAGCCGAAGTAAGGAAAAAGCAGTTCTTAACACCTTTAACAGTATCTTAGAAAAAGAAGAAAGGGGTACCTGAGAGTGAGTGCCCTCCAAGATGATCATCCAGACTCAGCCGCTTGTTAGTCGGTGGGCAGGAGGGACAGTCCTTTTTCCAATGTTCAGGATCACCGCAGTAAAAACACAGCTTTCCTAAGCACCGCCGTCTCCTTTCTTTCTCTTTGAGGTCGATGGCTCCCATCTCCATGAACTCCAATGTAGGACTGGCTCCCCTTCCACTGGAGAATAACGGGGTCTCAATCTGCATCACACCTCTTGCCCGCAGCCTGTAATCTATTCAGACGGCCTGCGTCATAGTGTCCTCCAGAGAATCAGGCAGAGGGTGAAGTGCCAAGGCATCTTTCAGACGTTCAGACAGGCCTCTACGGAACAAGCCCCGGAGGGCGGCATCATGCCAAAAGACCTGAGCAGCCCAGCATCTGAACTCTGAGCAAAACCACTCGGCTGAGTGCATCCCCTGACATACACTCATCACCATGTCCTCAGCCATAAGCACCCGATCAGTCTCATCATAACTATGCCCCAGGGCCTCAAAAAATGCATCCACAGTCATTCTCTCAGGGATAGTGGTAAAAAGGGAAAAAGTCCAAGCCTTGGGGGCTCCCCTTACAGAGATATAATGACCCCCACCCTCTGACTTTTATCCCCAGAAGAGTGCAGTCTTAATGAGAAAAAAAAGCTTACAGCTCTCTTTGAAAGCTTTAAATTCCTTTTTATCTCCGGAAAAGGTATCCGGCAATTTAACCGGGGGCTCAGGGGAAACTAATGTAACAGCTGGAACCCCTGTCCCGTGAGCACCAGATGATAAAGCCCCCTGCACAGTGTCAGCTATCAGCTGCTGAGACTGAGCCAGAGCTCGTTGTTCATCATTAAGTTTCTGAGACGTCTGAGTCAGGTGCTTTTCCTGCTCAGAAAGGGCATGCATAGGATCCATCACACACACAAGAAAAAAAAAAAGGTAGCAGTCAGTTGTAGTGTCATGAACACCGCACTGCACTTGCTCACTGAGCCACTGCGCTTGTCTTGAGTAAGACAGACTGTACTCAAAGATACCTGTGGAGCGGGGCAGCAGCGGTGAAGATGCGTGCTTCAGACAAACAGGACCTGAAGCACATGACTGCCAAATGGCAGAGCCGGCCACAGGTCTCTCAGAGGAAGCAGGAGCAGAGGGAGATTGTTTCAGGCCAGATAGGACCTGAAGCACCTGACTACTGGGGGCATGGCCTAAGCTCCGAAAGCTAGGAGCAGAAGGAAAACTCCTAGAAGGGTAACTACAGGACAAAGTTACCAAGGGGCATAGACAGAACGGATAGTCAGAACATAGTCAAGTGGTCATACACAGAGAGTGCAGCGCAGTACAAGAGAAGCAGGCAGAGGGTAGTCAGGCCTAGCCAAGAGGTCATACACAGAGAGGGCAGCTCAGTACAAGAGAAGCAGGCAGAGGGTAGTCAGGACGTAGCCAGAGATTAGAAAACCAGAACGAGCAAATACACAGTACCAAGACAGTAGACAAACTCACAACGAAGAGACGGACGGGTCAAAACCAAACAAGCAACATGATATCAGGCACAAGGCACAGGCACGCACGGAGTCAACTAACTCAGCCGAGGGCAGGAGTATAACTGACACCAGACCTAGGTCAATTGGCAACTAAATAGCTGCCCTCTGCCAGAGAGAGGCAGAAACAATTAGCCCTGTCTGACCAGGACGAGACAAAGACAAAACCCCGTCCTGGATCATGACAGAAACATAGTGGTGGCAGCATCATGCTATGAGGGTGCTTTTCAGCTGCAGGAACAGGACGACTGGTTGGAATTGAAGGAAACATGAAAGCGGCCAAGTACAGAGATATCTTGGATGAAAAACTCTTCCAGAGTGCTCTGGACCTCAGACTTGGCCAAAGGTTCACCTTCCAACAAGACAATGTCCCTAAGCACACAGCTAAAATAACAAAGGAGTGGCTTCAGGACAACTCTGTGACCATTCTTGACTGGCCCAGCCAAAGCCCTGACCTAAACCCAATTGAGTATCTATGGAGAGACTCGAAAATGGCTGTTCACCAAAGTTTACCATCCAACCTGACGGAACTGGAGAGGATCTGCAAGGAAGAACAACAGGTGTGAAGAACTTGTTGCATTGTAAAGGTTTGTCGGATGCAGTGAAGAGCAGAAGGCAGAGAAGGGGTTAACAACAATTTACTTAAACAATTTCTGAGTAGGAATTCGGGAAAACCTCCACGCAGGGAGATGAATAAGCAAAATAACACACCAGGAAAGTACTGAACTCACATAAACAGATACACAATAAATGAAATGAGAAGGGGAGAAATGATGATAAAGACTTATTGATTGGAGTTCTTGTTTGGGAATGTTTGGAACTCGCGACGGCGTCGCAATCTGTGTACAAAGTCTCTGGCCATGCTGCATAGGAACGAGATGCACTGTCTCCTGAAGGTGCCGAAGTATCCGGATCTGTTGGCCTTGGGTCCATTGATTTTGGGTCCGTTGACACGTGGATAAAGTTCCTTTTGCTGGTTTCTCGAGAGTGACGCAGTACACCGGGAGCACAACGCCGTACAGGCCGCAGAAGTGACAAGGCGTAAGTGACAAGGCCTCGCACAGAATCACAAACTTCAGGAAAAGACGGGACGTCTGCTGCACTGCAGGTTATGGGTCGGGTTCATGGAGGGGCACCCGGTAAAGGATGTAAGTGTCGGTCAGTCTGTAACGGGCTGGCATAAGTGGCGGTAAAGTTTGGAGTTGAGGAGAGGGAGTCAACCTTCGTCCTGCTCTGTAGTCGCCTTCCCGCTAAGTCTCTCTCTTTCCTGAACTCAGCCCCTTTTATGTCCCCCACGCCCCCTTCTGTCAGGCCCTCCCCACACAGACAAGTCATCCCCCTGCAACAGTGATGACGGCCATTAGTGGTTCCGGCGTATCTCTAACCGACAACACTGCTCCTGTTCATCTCCTTACAGCATCATTCCCAAGAAGACTCATGGCTGTACTAGCTCAAAAGGGTGCTTCTACTCAATACTGAGCAAAGGTCCGAATAATTGTGACCATGTGATATTTCAGTTTTTGTTTTAAATAAATTTGGAAAAATTTCTACATTTCTGTTTTTTTTCAGTAAAGATGGGGTGCAGAGTGTACATTAATGAGAAAAAAATGAACTTTTTTGCATTTACCAAATGACTGCAATGAAACAAAGAGTGAAAACTTAAAGGGGTCTAAATACTTTCCAAACCCACTGTATATTTTTTCAATAAATTATCTTTATTGTGTAGAAGCGACATAACGTAAAGAAATATATATATGTGGCATCCCTATAATTGTAAGAAAAAAATCCTCCAGATAAGCATAATTAGTCGTAACGCAATTGTATGCACATAAGACCCAAAAAAGTATAATGTGGAACAGACTCACTGACTGAGCAATTGGAAAAATGAGAAAATTAGTCAAAACTATCAAAAAATACTAAATTTTTATTCAAATACAAAAAGACACATGAATGCGACAGAACATGGTAAAGTGAATAAATAAAATGCCGATCAAGTGCGCAGTGACAAATGATATCGAAGGAATTTTTAAAACTATTAGGACAAAAGTGTCCCAAAGAAAAGTGTAAAACAACAGAGATTGATTGCAAATGCATTGATACAAAAACTTTCCCCAGAGACCAACCACAAGAGGTAAGTATCATGAGGGGTATCGTGGGAATGACTATGAGGAAAGTTAATGCAACTACAAACATCAGAAAATCCAGGTTCAAACGGATGAGTGTAAGCGGTTGTCAACAGCATGTCCTTCTCCAAAGCCACTCCATTAATTTTTGCCAGGACGTAGTATATTACACCAACTGCAGTTGCTCAAAAATTTACATTGGCCTTACTTCCCGCCAATTTAAAGTGCGCACTAGGGAGCACGTACGTGACATTTTGGCCGCTGAGGCCATTACAGATATATCACAATTAAAAACTATACCATGACATTATAAAACCTTTCACCAGTGCAACCCTAGGTCTTTCATGGTCAGAGGGATCCAACACATTCAATGTGGGATTAGAGGGAGAGATATCAAACGCCTCCTTGCACAGATTGAGTGCAAATGGATTGTGACCCTGGGAACAATGACCACCCATGGCCTTAATGAGTCATTGGGATTTGCATCCTTTCTCTAATATTGCTAATACTGCCATTTATGGATTTATATAGTGGCTCTGCTGCCCCCTTATTATTGTTTTTATCTGGTTATCTGCTAATTTTGTTCTTTTTGCGTCTAGCTTTCTGCCCAGCATTTTGCTATTCCTGCATTCCTCCATGACCGTTATTCCTTTATTTCAAGACAGTGCATATGACTTTTTGGAGACTCTACCATGGAATACAGACTATATCAGAGATCCAGTGGACAATTTATTTTTTTTTCTTCACTTTGTCATTTTCTGTGCATTTTTTGCTGTCTTCAGCATATATGTATGCATAATTGTTATTAAATACTTTTCATTAGGAAATATGTCAATGAATGCATTTATACACTTGTATATGTATATATAGATTTGTCTATTGTTCCTATGTCATTTTGTTGTTCTTTCCATTTATCTATTTATTATTTATATTATTATATAATTTATATAGCGCCATTTATTCCATGGCGCTTTACATATGAAAAGGGGAAAAATATAGACAGATACATAAACATGTGCTAGACAAGGGACGCATAAGTACAGAAGGAAGGAGGACCTGCCCGCGAGGTCACAGTCTACAGGGATGGTGGAGAAATACACTAGGAGAGGGTAGAGCTGGTCGTACGATGGTTCAGTACACTGAGGATCATTGCAGGTTGTAGGCTTGTCGGAACAGGTGGGTCTTCAGGTTTTTCTTGAAGGTCTCCGTTGTTGGTGAAAGTCTGATGTTTTGCGGCAGAGAGTTCCAGAGTATGGGGGAAGCCCGGGAGAAGTCTTGTATGCGGTTGTGGGAAGAGATGAGGGGGGAGTCGAGAAGGAGATCTTGAGAGGATCGAAGGTTGCGTGTGGGTAGGTAGCGGGAGACCATGTCACAGATGTATGGAGGAGAAAGGTTGTGGATGGCTTTGTATGTCATGGTTAAGGTTTTGAACTGGAGCCTCTGGGCAATAGGAAGCCAGTGAAGGGCCTGGCATAGTGGGGAGGCAGGGGAATAGCGGGAAGACAGGTGGATTAGTCGTGCAGCAGAGTGTAGGATGGACTGGAGTGGTGCCAGAGTGCTAGAGGGGAGGCCAGACAGTAGGAGGTTGCAGTAGTCGAGGCGGGAGATGATAAGGGCGTGCACTAGTGTTTTTGTGGTTTCATGGTTGAGGAATGAGCGGATCCGGGAAATATTTTTGAGTTTGAGGCGGCAGGAGGTGGCGAGGGCTTGGATATGTGGTTTGAAAGAGAGGGCAGAGTCGATGATCACCCCAAGGCACCGAGCATGTGGGACTGGGGAAAGCGAGCAGCCATTGACATTGATGGATAGGCCTGGTGGAGGGGTAGAATGAGGTGGGGGAAAGATGATGAATTCTGTTTTGTCCATGTTCAGTTTGAGAAAGCGAGCAGAAAAGAAGGCTGAGATAGCAGACAGACACTGTGGGATTTTGGTCAGTAGGGAGGTGAGGTCAGGTCCAGATAGGTAGATCTGCGTGTCATCGGCGTAGAGGTGATACTGCAAGCCGTGGGATTCTATGAGCTGTCCCAGGCCGAAGGTGTAGATGGAGAAGAGTAGGGGTCCTAGGACTGAGCCTTGGGGAACACCGACAGACAGGGGGCGAGGTGAGGAGGTGGTGTGTGAGAGGGAGACACTAAATGTTCGGTCTGTTAGGTATGATGAGATCCAGGATAGGGCCAAGTCTGTGATGCCAAGAGATGAGAGAATCTGTAGGAGGAGGGAATGGTCTACGGTGTCAAAGGCAGAAGACAGGTCCAGGAGAAGGAGGACAGAGTAGTGTCGCTTGCTCTTGGCGGTTAGCAGGTCGTTAGTGACTTTAGTTAGGGCAGTTTCAGTTGAGTGATGCGGTCGAAAGCCTGATTGTAACCGGTCAAAGAGGGAGCAGGAGGAAAGGTGGGAGGACAGTTCAAGATATACATGCTGTTCCAGTAGTTTTGAGGCGAAGGGGAGAAGAGATATCGGGCGATAGCTAGACGCTGAGGATGGGTCGAGGGAGGGCTTTTTGAGGATCGGGGTGATTGAAGCATGTTTGAAGGATGAAGGAAAGACACCATTTGTAAGTGAAAGGTTGAAGAGGTGTGTGAGAGTAGGGATGAAGACTGTGGCAAGGTTAGGGATGAGGTGGGACGGGAGTGGGTCAAGCGCGCAAGTGGTGAGGTGTGATCTTGACAGGAGAGTGGAGAGCTGATCTTCTGTCATGGTGGTGAAGCTGGTTTTGGAAGAACAGGGCTGAGTGGCTAAGAGGGGCATTGGGGGCTGCGGGCCAAAGCCTTCTCTGATAGTATCAATCTTTTGCTTAAAGAAGGAGGCAAAGTCTTCGACAGAAATGAGAGGAGAGGGAGGAGGTGCTGTGGGATGGAGTAGAGAATTGAAAGTGTTGAAGAGCTGTTTAGGGTTGTGAGACAGGGAGGATATGAGAGATGAGAAGTAAGTTTGTTTTGCGGCAGAGAGCGTGGACTTGAAGCTGGCAAGGGACTGCTTGTATGCGTTGAAGTGCTCGGTGGAGTGGGTTCTCTTCCATCTCCGCTCGGTAACCCTGGAAGCCCGTCTCAGTTCTTTGGTCAGGCCGGTCAGCCAGAGCTGCCTGTTGATTGTACGAGTTTTGCTCTGCATGAGGGGGGCGGCCGAATCAAGTGTGGTTTTTATTGTGGTGTTATAAAATGTGGCAGCGGCATCTGTGTCATGAAGTGAGGCTATGTCTGTAAGAGGGAGGAGGGACTCAGAGAGCGATTGTAAATTGAGGTGTTTGAGATTTCTGCGAGGGTGGGTGAGTTTGTGGAGTGGAGGATGCGTACTAACAGAGGAGAGGGAAGAGAATGTCAGTAGGTTGTGGTCAGACAGGGGGAGTGGGGAGTTAGTGAGATTAGTGAGGGAACAGAGACGGGTGAAGATAAGGTCCAGCGTGTGACCGCCTTTGTGAGTGGCCGCAGAGGACCATTGAGTGAGGCCAAGGGAAGCTGTGAGCGAAAGAAGTTTAGAGGTGCCGGGGTGGAAGTGTCAATGGGGATGTTGAAATCGCCCATGATGATGGTGGGGATGTCAGCAGAGAGGAAATGGAGTAGCCAGGTGGTGAAGTGGTCGAGAAAGGTGGAGATGGCTAGTTCCGGGGGGCGGTAGATGACAGCCAGTTGGAGGTTGGAGGGGGAATAGATGCGGACGGAGTGCACTTCGAACGAGGGAATAGCAGCGGAGGGTGGAATTTGAATAGGGGTAAAGGAGCAGGTATCAGACAGGAGTAAGCCAACTCCTCCACCACGTTTGTTGCTGGGGCGAGGGGTGTGAGAAAGATGAAATCCGCCATAGGAAAGCGCAGCTGGAGAGGCTGAGTCAGAAGGAGTGAGCCAGGTTTCAGTGATGGCAAGGAAGGAGAGTTTGTTGGTGATAAAGAGGTCGTGGACAAATGACAGTTTATTGCAGACGGAGCGTGCGTTCCATAGTGCTCCGGGTAGGGGGACTGGGGGAGGGGGGTGTGGATGGATAGGTATGAGGTTGACAGGGTTGCAAAAACGTGTGGAAGATCGTGGCAGGGTGTTAGAAATGAGTGTGGGGATGTGATGAGGAGGGCCAGGATTTGGGGATACATCGCCAGCGATGAGGAGTAGCAGACAGAGCGTTAGAAGGTGGGAGCAGGATAAACCATGGTGTGGCCGTGTGTGTCTTGGTAAAAAGGATTGTATGTGGAGGAACAGTTCTGAGGGAAAGGTGAGATGGCTGGGGAGAATGGAGGGGGAAATGACTAATTCCTTACTAGGTGGGGGGATTACAGGGGATAGGAAGAAAGAAAGGAGGATGGGGGTGAAAGTGATAAGAAAATGAAACATAGTGGTTTTATAATCTGTTACCTTGCAGCCAAATTCCAGTCGAATTCTAGTCTAATTCACAGTAGTGTAATTAGAAATCTGTAATTTGAAATATGGGATTTGAAATATATGAAGCAGACTACGTCTGAAGCAGACCCATTGCACTGGTTATATCTGCAGCTAATGCCAATCAGGTGTGAGTGGAAAGTGGGCTGAGACTGCTCAGGCCAGATGCAGAGTTAAGGAAAGGTCATAAAAGGGGGTAGGGATTACACAGACCATTTGGATGTGTGGTGAAGATAAGAAGTATGGAGTACAATTATGTACACAGGAAGATGAGTGAGCAAATCATACCATTAACAAAGCAATATACATGATGCATTCAGGAGCATAGAAAAGCTGGGGTTTTCATACCATTAACAAAGCAATATACATGATGCATTCAGGAGCATAGAAAAGCTGGGGTTTTCATACCATTAACAAAGCAATATACATGATGCATTCAGGAGCATAGAAAAGCTGGGGTTTTCATACCATTAACAAAGCAATATACATGATGCATTCAGGAGCATAGAAAAGCTGGGGTTTTCATACCATTAACAAAGCAATATACATGATGCATTCAGGAGCATAGAAAAGCTGGGGTTTTCATACCATTAACAAAGCAATATACATGATGCATTCAGGAGCATAGAAAAGCTGGGGTTTTCATACCATTAACAAAGCAATATAATGATGCATCAGAGATGAAAAGTGGTTCATCTTTACAAGATTACTGAGCATTCAGATAGAAAGCTGGGGTTTTCATACCATTAACAAAGCAATATACATGATGCATTCAGGAGCATAGAAAAGCTGGGGTTTTCATACCATTAACAAAGCAATATACATGATGCATTCAGGAGCATAGAAAAGCTGGGGTTTTCATACCTGTGGGAACAGAAGAACATCTCAGTCACAAGGTGATGATGACAATGCTGTAGGATTGATGTGTGGCCAAATGCATTCTAGAATTCTAGTCTAATTCACAGTAGTGTAATTAGAAATCTGTAATTTGAAATATCGGATTTGAAATATATGAAGCAGACTACGTCTGGAGCAGACCCATTGCACTGGTTATATCTGCAGCTAATGCCAATCAGGTGTGAGTGGAAATTTATCTATTGTGGTTAGGCACCCTTGAACTTGCACTGCTTTATTTTTTTGATTTTTTTTTTTTGGGATTATATTTACTTCTTTTGTCATTTTGTTTATCCTTGTGCATGTGTGCACCCTCTCTCTTGCTTCTGGCTCCTTCGTCTCTCCCTTCCAGTGTGTAGTACGGTTGCTTGGTTACGGCTAGGCGCCGGCCATGAGCGGTGTTGTTGGGAGGGCGTGCGCATGCACTGTGACACACAAGGTGATTAGCTACTGTGTATCATGTGTTCTGAGCAACTGGGTATAAAGAGGCACATGTGATTGTATTGGCCACGCCCCCTGAGGAAGCAATATTCTTTGTGAAACCTATGTCAGGGACTGCTGACCGGTGCAAGTTGTCTACTGCAGCAATGGGTATACTTTGACATTTTTCTTTGATTACACTCATCCGTTTGAACCTTGATTTTCTGATGTTTGTAGTTGTATTAACGTTCCTCATAGTCATTCTCACAATACCCCTCATGATACTTACCTCTTGTGGTTGGTCTCTGGGGAAAGTTTTTATATCAATGCATTTGCTATCAATCTTTGTTGTTACCTTACTTGGACACTTTAGCATTCTGAACGGAGCTATGCTTATCACCCATTTTGAAGCAGGCTACTAACATGAGTTTTTAGATGAATGTCTCCTTACCCCGCGTTTATCTTACATCTTAATGCAAACCAGCCAGCGTTTTTTCTTCGGGTATTCTGGTCACTTCATATGCCATTTATTTATTCATTTTACCATTTTAATGTGTTCTGTCGCATTGATATGTCTTTTTGTATTCGAATAAAAATGTAATATTTTTTGGTAGTTTTGACTCAAGTTCTCCTTTTTCCAATCCCTATAATCGTACTGATCTGAAGAATAAAGCTGCCTTATCACTTTTACCACACGGTGAACAGCATAAAAAAAGATAATCTCTGAGTTGCTGACTTTTGTTCATTCTGCTTTCCAAAAATAGGAATAGAAAGTGATCAAAAACTGATATGTGCCCAAAAATAGTACCAATAAAAACGTCAATTTCTTCTGCAAAACACAAGCATTACATGGCTCTTTCGGCAGAAATATAGAAAAATTATTGCTCTCAAAATATGGTGTGAGGGAGTTCATATACAAGGGTTGATATGTGTCCCCCAGGATGTGGACGGAGTCATACTAAACCCGCTGGAGCGCCTTGTGTTTAGGGCAGAACGCCTGTGAGTCTCAAGGCAAAATAAAAGGCAGTGTGGATTGGGTACAAGTAGTTTACCCAGTCTAGGAAAACCCTACAAGGGCTTTTATTTTTAGAGGGATTTGCAGGTTTGGTAGCAGGGCGAATCCCTCTCTCCACTCCGAGTTTTGAAAGTGGATCTATGGCCACGATTGCATTTAATCTCATAGTTTGGCTTTGGGTGTGTCAGTTTGGAGTCTTGCAAGCTGCAGAGCAGAAGGTTCTGTGCAACCCAAGCCTGTGTGAAGCCATCACAGAACCAGGGACTTCCCAGCGGCTGACGCACCCAGGAGTTACCGAGGTGCCATTGCCCACGGCAACGAGTTGGAACAAGGACTATTTGTGGAAACCCAGCTGGGATCTGGAGGGTATCACTTCTGTTTATGTGAGTCTGAAAATAATGACTCTTGTATGTTGAACTTTCTGTGGTCCCTGCCTATCCGTGGCACTGTTTCAACACCGCTGCACTACAATGGTGATACAAAAACTTGTTTTTGTAAAAGAAAGGTGCTTTTTAGTGTGTGATAACAGCCAAACATAAAAATCCTATATAAGTTTGGTATCACTATAATCGCACCGACACAAAGAATAAAGTTGTTTAATCATTTATACTGCACGAAGCCTGACAAAGATCGCAGTAAGGCTGGGCTCATATTTATCCTGCACTCTACAGTCATGGCCAAAAGTTTTGAGAATGACACAAATATTATATTTTCACATGATCTGCTGCCCTCTGGTTTTTATGTGTGTTTGACAGATGTTTTTAGCACAGACAGAAATATAATTGCAAACATATGAGCAACAAAAGCTTATATTGACAGTTAGAATGAGTTAATGCAGCAAGTCAATATTTGCAGTGTTGACCCTTCTTCTTCAGGACCTCTGCAATTCTCCCTGGCATGCTTTCAATCAACTTCTGGACCAAATCCTGACTGATAGCAGTCCGTTGTTGCACAATCAATGCTTTCATTTTGTCAGAATTTTTAGGTTTTTGTTTGTCCACCCGTCTCTTGATGATTGACCACAAGTTCTCATGGGATTAAGATCTGGGGAGTTTCCAGGCCATGGACCCAAAATCTCTATGTTTTGTTCCCTGAGCCATCTAGTTATCACCTTTGCTTTATGGCAAGGTGCTCCATCATGCTGGAAAAGGCATTGTTGATCGCCAAATTGCTCTTGGAGGGTTGGGAGAAGTTGCTCTTGGAGGACATTCTGGTACCATTCTTTATTCATGGCTGTGCTTTTAGGCAAGACTGTGAGAGAGCCGATTCCCTTGGCTGAGAAGCAACCCCACACATGAATGGTTTCAGGATGCTTAACAGTTGGCATGAGACAAGACTGGTGGTAGCGCTCACCTTGTCTTCTCCGAATGAGGCGTTTTTCTGAAGTCCCAAACAATCGAAAAGGGGATTCATCAGAGAAAATAACTTTACCCCAGTCCTCAGCAGTCCACTGCCTGTACCTTTTGCAGAATATCAGTCTGTCCATGATGTTTTTTCTGGAGAGAAGTGGCTTCTTTGCTGCCCTCCTTGAGACCAGGCCTTGCTCCAAGAGTCTCCGCCTCACAGTGCGTGCAGATACACTCACACCTGCGTGCTGCCATTCCTGAGCAAGCTCTGCACTGCTGGTAGCCTGATCCCGCAGCTGAAACACTTTTAAGAGACGATCCTGGCGCTTGCTGGTCTTTCTTGGGCGCCCTGAAGCCTTTTTGGCAACAATGGAACCTCTCTCCTTGAAGTTCTTGATGATGCGATAGATTGTTGACTGAGGTGCAATCTTTCTAGCTGCGATACTCTTCCCTGTTAGGCCATTTTTGTGCATTGCAATGATGACTGCACGTGTTTCTTTAGAGATAACCATGGTTAACAGAAGAGAAAAAATTATGCCAAGCACCAGCCTCCTTTTAAAGTGTCCAGTGGTGTCATTCTTACTTAATCATGACAGATTGATCTCCAGCCATGTCCTCATCAACACTCACACCTGTGTTAATGGAGCAATCACTGAAAAGAGGTTAGCTGGTCCTTTTAAGGCAGGGCTGCAATGATGTTGAAATGTGTTTTGGGGATTAAAGTTCATTTTCTAGCCAAATATTGACTTTCCAAGTAATTGCTGTTAAGCTGATCACTCTTTATAACATTCTGGAGTATATGCAAATTGCCATTAGAAAAAGTGAAGCAGTAGACTTTGTAAAAATTAATATTTGTGTCATTCTCAAAACTTTTGGCCATGACGGTACACTGAGTGCTTACAAAAGAATCTCCATGTAAATCTCTGAAATAAGTGATTAAGAGGAAGCCTCCAGCATTAGATTCCCTATTATGAGGCAGATAGGGACACTGTGGACTCTGTCTGGCCTATGATCCGGCCGTGCTAGTCTTTTTAAGCTTGCATAAAAGTGCGGTCCGCCACATTTTGTGCACCTCTTAAAAGCCGGATGCCACTGAATAGCAGCCACACAGAGTGCAAAGTAATGCTGAAGCCTCATTATAGAAACAGTAAAAACAGGAAATGTTGAAATGAACAATAATTGTGTGCTCACCCGGCGCTAAAGAATTACTTATAAGTGAGATAATACTACAGTCATGGCCAAAAGTTTTGAGAATGACACAAATATTATATTTTCACATGATCTGCTGCCCTCTGGTTTTTATGTGTGTTTGACAGATGTTTTTATCACAGACAGAAATATAATTGCAAACATATGAGTAACAAAAGCTTATATTGACAGTTAGAATGAGTTAATGCAGCAAGTCAATATTTGCAGTGTTGACCCTTCTTCTTCAGGACCTCTGCAATTCTCCCTGGCATGCTCTCAATCAACTTCAGGACCAAATCCTGACTGATAGCAGTCCATTCTTGCACAATCAATGCTTTCATTTTGTCAGAATTTTTAGGTTTTTGTTTGTCCACCCGTCTCTTGATGATTGACCACAAGTTCTCAATGGGATTAAGATCTGGGGAGTTTCCAGGCCATGGACCCAAAATCTCTATGTTTTGTTCCCTGAGCCATTTAGTTATCACCTTTGCTTTATGGCAAGGTGCTCCATCATGCTGGAAAAGGCATTGTTGATCGCCAAACTGCTCTTGGAGGGTTGGGAGAAGTTGCTCTTGGAGGACATTCTGGTACCATTCTTTATTCATGGCTGTGTTTTTAGGCAAGACTGTGAGAGAGCCGATTCCCTTGGCTGAGAAGCAACCCCACACATGAATGGTTTCAGGATGCTTAACAGTTGGCATGAGACAAGACTGGTGGTAGCGCTCACCTTGTCTTCAATGTGCAGAGTAAACTGTGGCCAGTGAAACAGCAAGTTACCTGGGAGCCAATGTATTATGTGGTTCACCTCCTAGAACGCGCCCCGACGCGCGTTTCGGAAATCAATTCCTACTTGCTGTTTCACTGGCCACAGTTTACTCTGCACATTGCTTTGGCTTGCACAATTGTTGCACATCATTTCACAATTTGTGTTTTCCTGTGCACATCTGTTATTAGATTTCTCCTAATTCACTTCAGTGCAGAGCAGTTGTAACAGTTTATGATTCGCACCATTTAGGTTGAAGCAGTGTTATGTGACATTATATGGTAGATCTGTTTGCACACTGCTCTTTGTGCACTGTTTTATGCACTTTAGTTATATATACACCATTATTTAGTTGAGTTATATTGTCTTGCATGCCATATATTCCATATGTATATTTATTTATATACTCTATTACACATGTAGCACCTTTTTCATATTGTTAGCATCTTTATTGGTCACACTGTATTTTGCATATTTGGCATAATGGGAATATGCGCATGATTTTTGTGGCTTACCTATTTTCAATTATTGATCAGATTTTTTTTTACAGTTACCTGGTTATTTATATTGAGCAATACATTATTTGGTCATTTGTATTTGTGGTCTCTTCTCCTTTTTGTTTTTGGTATATTTTTTATATATTTTTTTTTATTTTTTTGTATGTCTGTGCATATTTGATTAATAAAGATTTGTTATGGTATTGACTGGCATTGTATTTTATATCACTTCACCACCTACCGGTTTTTCTCCTCCATTATCCATATCCTGTGTACCTTGTTCTTTTATTTTAGCCTCATTATAGTGAATGGATCCCTCGGGGGTTTCATCCGAATCACGTAGTTTGTAGATTTAGATGGAAATCCAAATTTAAGTGCTCAGGCTAGCATATATAATTGCATTTTCACTTAGCAACATACGTTGCTAGTAGAGTTGAGCGAAACAGGTCGGTCAATTTAAAAAAACACCGACTTTCGCCAAAGTCGGGTTTCGCCGAGCGAAACCCGACCATGGCATGAGTTCGGTCACGTGTTCGGCGACCATTTTGCCAAGTCGGTTTTCCCATAATACTTTAAGGGCCTTTTCACGGCCAAAGAGCAAGGACCCAGACTGTGGGCAACGCGATGACATAGGCAGTGGCCAGCACCATCATAGAGAAGGGCATTGCAGTGATTTGTGTGGCGTCACAGTGCATATAAAATCCCTCACCGCCGACCGCCATTTTACTTCTGCTGATCTTAGCGTAGGGAGAGGTTGCTGACGCTGGTTCTCAGCAGGGAGAGCGTTAGGCAGGCCCCCCAAAAAAAATCTGTGCTTGCGCTAATAGCGATTAGCTGTACACTTAGGCCGGCGTCACACTAAGTAGGAATACGGACGAGTGAGAGGTGTGAAAACCACGCATTTCACACGGACCAATACTTCTCTATGGGGCATCTCTGATCATGCGTATTTTTCTCGGCCGTATCTTACGGTGCAAGATACACGCAGCATGCTGCGATTGTACGCGTATTACGCCCGTTGTACGCCAATGAAAGTCTATGGGTGCGAGAAAACAACGGATTACACACGGACCAGGTGTGTGACTTGCGAGAAATACGCAAGATGATTTCAATAAGTTTCAGGCCTAAAAACCGTTAAATGCCCATTTTGCAAGGCGGCGAGAAAAATACGCTATACAGATGCCATACGGATTGCATACGGATGCTTACATGCGCAAAATACACAGCCGCACCCTGAAAACGCATGAAATACGGATTGGTGTGCCAGCAACATTTTGCCGTAATACGCTCGTACAATATGGTCCGTATTTTTGTACAGTGAGTGTGACGCCGGCCTTAGTGTGCAGTCACAGGGGAGGCATTTGGTGTGTGTGCAACTGCGCTGGTTCTTAGGCTGCCTGCCAGTCACAGGGGAGGAATTGCTTGTGTGGAGAAGCATAGCTGATAATTAGGCTGCCTGCCAGTGATAAGGGGGAAATTTCTGGTGTGGAGCAGCAAAGCTGATTATTAGGTTGCCTGCTACCTGTTCATTTCTCCCACATCGTATAGAGCTGTACGCTCCTCACAGTACCGTGCAGCGGCTGGTATCACGGACAAATACATGCTGACAATCTGCGTGTGACTCCGGAAATATATACGGAGATTTCAAATTCCCTCAACACTGTATACAGCTGTAAGCTAATGATATAGTACACTTTTTCCAATTTTCATATTCTGGTGTTAACCAAACTCGGCCTGTGACCGTGTCTTACTCCTCAACTATATACGGAGATTTAAAATCCCCCAACACTGTATACAGCTGTACGCTACTGATATAGTACACTTTTTCCAATTTTCATATTCTGGTGTTAACCAAACTCGGCCTGTGACCGTGTCTTACTCCTCAACTATATACGGAGATTTAAAATCCCCCCAACACTGTATACAGCTGTACGCTACTGATATAGTACACTTTTTCCAATTTTCATATTCTGGTGTTATCCAGACTGGGCCTGCGACCGTGTGTGTTACTGCTGAAATATATACGGAGATTTAAAATCCCCCCCAACACTGTATACAGCTGTATGCTACTGATATAGTACACTTTTCCTGATTTTCATATTCTGGTGTTATCCAGACTGGGCCTGCGACTGTGTGTGTTACTGCTGAAATATATACGGAGATTTAAAATTCCCCCAACACTGTATACAGCTGTACGCTACTAATATAGTACACTTTTTCTGATTTTCATATTCTGGTGATAACCAAACTCGCCTGTGACCGTGTGTCTTACTCCTGAAATATATATGGAGATTTAAAATCCCCCCCTACACTGTATACATCTGTACGCTACTGATATAGTACACTTTTTCCAATTTTCATATTCTGGTGTTATCCAGACTGGGCCTGCGACCGTGTGTGTTACTGCTGAAATATATACGGAGATTTAAAATCCCCCCCAACACTGTATACAGCTGTACGCTACTGATATAGTACACTTTTCCTGATTTTCATATTCTGGTGTTATCCAGACTGGGCCTGCGACTGTGTGTGTTACTGCTGAAATATATACGGAGATTTAAAATTCCCCCAACACTGTATACAGCTGTACGCTACTAATATAGTACACTTTTTCTGATTTTCATATTCTGGTGATAACCAAACTCGCCTGTGACCGTGTGTCTTACTCCTGAAATATATATGGAGATTTAAAATCCCCCCCTACACTGTATACATCTGTACGCTACTGATATAGTACACTTTTTCCGATTTTCATATTCTGGTGTTAGCCAGACTGGGACTGTGACCGTGTGTCTTATTGCTGAAATATATACGGAGATTTAAAATTCCCCCAACACTGTATACAGCTGTACGCTACTGATATAGTACACTTTTTCTGATTTTCATATTCTGGTGTCAACCAAACTCGGCCTGTGACCGTGTGTCTTACTCCTTAAATATATACAGAGAATTAAAATCCCCCCAACACTGTATACAGCTGTACTCTACTGATATAGTACACTTTTCCTGATTTTCATATTCTGGTGTTAGCCAGACTGGGCCTCTGACTGTGTGTGTTGCTCCTGAAATATATACCGAGATTTACAATTCCCCCTACACTGTATACAGCTGTACGCTACAGATAGAGTACACTTTTCTGATTTTAATATTCTGGTGTTATCCTTTCTGGGCCTCTGACTGTGTGTGTTGCTTCTGAAATATATACGGAGATTTACAATTCCCCCAACACTGTATACAGCTGTTCGCTACTGATACAGTACACTTTTCCTGATTTTCAAATTCTGGTGTTATCCAGACTGGGCCTCTTAGGCTGGGGTCACACACAACGTCTAAAAAATCTGACCGTTTTAGTGGGACGATTATCGCAGAAAAGTTTCCTGAACATTTATCCGTCTGTCATCCGATTATCCAGGGATGATGCGATTTAGTCGCATCTGAGCGTACTGTACGTTTCACATCCGACTGACATCCGACTTAAGAGATTTTGTCGGTAGCTAGCAAAACCGACATATGATGGATCCAAATGAATAGTTTTTAAATCACAAAAGAAAGAATAGATTTATACACACAGAATACATATAAATATATATATACTGTATGTCATTGAGACATATATATACATATATTTATAGTTCATGCACTTCTACATAGTATAATAGCCGTTAATTCAATTGCCGGCTTTTGTGAAATTACAGACCCGACATGAAATGACACATGGTTTACATACATTTAACCATGTCATTTCATGTAGTTTGATATATGGTTTTCACTAACACTTACATGAGTGTATGTGTGCAAAATTTCATACATGTAGGGGTTAATTAAAAGTGTAAATTCGTTGAAAAAAATGCGTGGGCTCCCGCCCTATTTTCTCAACCAGACAGACAAAGTCAGCAAGTGGGGGCAGATAATAATAGCCTAGGGAGGGTGCATTTATTTTGTGCCCCCCTGGCTACTAACATCTGCCCCAGCCACCCCAGAAAAGGCAAATCTATAATTAGATGCGCCCTTTCTGCCACTTAGCCCGTTTATTACCATTGCCCTGTAGCGGTAGCAAATGGGTTAATAATGGGTTAAAGCCACCTTGCTATTGGAAGGTGACTTTAAGCCAGGTTAATAATTGAGAGTTGTCAATTAGACAACTCTCAATTACTAATCTTATTGTATGAAATGGTTAAAAAATACACACACACATTAATGAAAAATCATTTTAATGAAATAAATACACCGTTTTTGACCATCTTTTATTGTACAGGTATTCCTCAATTCCCTTGTTCTCCTGTAATAATAATAAAATAATAAAGCAACCTTTTTCTTACCTATCCGACGCACAGTCAGGTCCCACACTGTAATCCATTGGAAAGGGTTAACAGGTTTACAGCTAGCAGCAAAGCTAATACTGGCAGCTCAGTGATTAGTGATTAGTGTGGGAAGCTTAATTGATTGCTTCCCAGGCTAATCAGTTAACTTCAGGTTAGCCGGGGACTCCCTCTGACATCACTGATGCTGTGCGGTGTCCCCGGCTGACCTGAAGTGAACTGAATAGCCTGGGAAGCAATCAATTAAGCTTCCCACACTAATCACTTCCTCTCCTGCAGCTGGGAGAAGAGATGATTCATTCAGGGGTTTACTGCGAGGCTGGCAGCATTAGCTGGGGTCCTTGCAGTAAACGTTAACCCTTTCAGAAGGATTACATCGGGGGACCTGACAGAGCGCCGGATAGTTAAGAATAATGTTGGTTTATTATTTTATTTTTATTACAGGAGAACAAGGGAATCGAGGAATACCTGTACAATAAAAGATGGTCAAAAACTGTGTATTTATTTCATTAAAATGATTTTCATTGTGTATTTTTTAACCATTTCATACAGTAGGATTAATAGTTGATAGTTGTCTAAATGACAACTCTCAATTATTAACCTGGCTTAAAGTCACCTTCCAATAGCAAGGTGGCTTTAACCCATTATTAACCCATTCGCCACCACTACAGAGCAATGGGAATAGACGGGCTAAGTGCCAGAAAGGGCGCATCTAATTATAGATTTGCCTTTTCTGGGGTGGCTGGGGGCAGATGTTAGTAGCCAGGGGGGGCACATTGGCAAAACAAAAGCCAATATTCCTCTGTCCAATGTCTGTGTTCTTTTGCCCATATTAATCTTTTCCTTTCATTTAAGCCAGTCTTAAATATGCAATGAAGCAGTATGATAAAGATTTGCCCCAAAATGTATTTAAATATGTAGCAGCAAAAAAAAATGGGGATATAAAACTTAACATTTAATGAACTTAATGCTAAAAAGGGGACACACAAACAAATACCATCCTCCAAACAAATAGTGAGGATATATGATATAATAAGAGAGTTGAGTCCAATAAGGACAACAAGAAATAGGAGATATGTAGTACGTCAGACAATATATAAAATATGATTAGCTCTGCACCGCAAGAGCAAAATATGACTACCTAAATGCAAGTGTAGGCATCGCTTATTTGTAAGTCATGTGTCTGAGACTTAATCAAACGTATGTGAGACAACATCTATAAAAGGAATGATCTCACCCATTTGAATGGCGATGTTCGCTCTAAAATTCATCTCCTAATAAAGTATGCATATGGTCATTTTCAGATTAAACAAGGCCCTTTCCCAACGCGTTTCCTCCTTGCAGGATTCATCAGGGGATATGGCAGCTAGACACATCTATATCAAATGCATTGCTCTCATAGGGGAAAAAAAAAATACAACTCCTCCTTATATCAATAGATAAGACACTCCCACCACCATTAATCAGGCATGTATTTTTAAACCATGCACATCACGTTTTATTGGTGGTTCGTTTTTTGTTTTGCACTAATTGGTTTAAATGGTGGTGGGAGTGTCTTATCTATTGATATAAGGAGGAGTTGTATTTTTTTTTCTCCCTATGAGAGCAATGCATTTGATATAGATGTGTCTAGCTGCCATATCCCCTGATGAATCCTGCAAGGAGGAAACGCGTTGGGAAAGGGCCTTGTTTAATCTGAAAATGACCATATGCATACTTTATTAGGAGATGAATTTTAGAGCGAACATCGCCATTCAAATGGGTGAGATCATTCCTTTTATAGATGTTGTCTCACATACGTTTGATTAAGTCTCAGACACATGACTTACAAATAAGCGATGCCTACACTTGCATTTAGGTAGTCATATTTTGCTCTTGCGGTGCAGAGCTAATCATATTTTATATATTGTCTGACGTACTACATATCTCCTATTTCTTGTTGTCCTTATTGGACTCAACTCTCTTATTATATCATATATCCTCACTATTTGTTTGGAGGATGGTATTTGTTTGTGTGTCCCCTTTTTAGCATTAAGTTCATTAAATGTTAAGTTTTATATCCCCATTTTTTTTGCTGCTACATATTTAAATACATTTTGGGGCAAATCTTTATCATACTGCTTCATTGACTATCTATACCCTGGAGCATGGCTGGCTTCCTAACGACTGGAATAGATACTAATCATTGGCTTACTGAAGTAAAGGATATTTTTTCTGATCGTGACTTTCAGCAAAGGAAATATACTCCATCCTTTAACTCTGCATTTAAAGAATTGACTAGAGTATATAAAAACCAGATTGTGTCTTGGTGGGAAGTACAAGGACTGGAATATTACATCAAAGCCGGTATTGTCCCCGCCACTTGAGAATCTCTTTGGCACCTGGCTTGAGATATAAGAGTCCTGATTTATTAAGTAAATGGGAAAGAGAGGCCACTAATAGTTCACTCAAATTTATGCAGATTCTCCTCGATGATGAACGTATAACTTTGAATAAGTGTAACGAGATACTTAAAGAGCAAATCGAGGTCACAAAAAAATTTTCTTCTGAAGCAGAATTTTCTGCAAAAGAATTAGGTGTACAGAATACTCTTGAACGCTTTCAGTATCACCTGAAAGAAAGGAAACACAAACAATTTATTCGTGACCTACAAGATTTCAAAGAAAATAAGGCCTATCTCTTCCCCAATAGACCACCTGAACCTGTCTACACCTCCACAGACACTGAAGCATCTGATATTGAGGGTCATCATAAATCACAGAGGGGTAGACAACGTGGTCGTGGTGGTTATCGGAGAAGGGGATACGATCGGAGATTTAATTACTCCGCTGGTCCAAATTATTCTGCTGGTCCTAACCCTTCTACTTCCACTTCGGCTTCTTTTTTGGAGCAAGGTTACCCCTTACGGAGCAGATCAAACCCTATAGGCACACCATTTCAAGGGGAAACCCACAGGTTATAAATTTGTCGGATAGAGTCCTAACTGAAATCGAAATGTGTGTGCTAAGTAAAGGCTTGTCTTTTGTTCCCTCGAGTAACTTTGACTCGTTTGAGGGTACAAAGGACCTTAATTTATTTGTCAGGAAACTTAAATGGAAGAAATTTCATATTCAATCTCAAAAAAAGACATGTAATGAATTAGGGGTTTCGGACTCCCTCCTGGAGGATATTAGAGTCCTGTATAACCTTTCTGACACTGACTCTAGTATAAGTGGTAAAGGTCCTTTTACAGATCTTAAGTGTAAGAGTAATAAAATGCCACCTCCCCAATCAGATCTTACGTCGATCGATATATTCTTGAATTTGGTTTCTAAAGACATACAGAAACTTGGTGAATCTCCCTCTTTTACCCAATACAATTTGACCCGTCATGAAATGATGGCACTTAAAGATCTGGAAAAAGATCAGGACATTACCATCAAAAGTTCTGATAAAGGTGGTAATGTAGTGGTACTAAACTCTTTAGATTATAAGAAAATGTGCCTTAACATCTTGAACAACAGAGAGTGTTATTGTGTTCTTTCTTCTGACCCCACCATGGTATTCACTAATGAGTTAAGACAAATCACATTGAATGGCCTCTCAATAGGGGTTATTGATAAAAATGAGTGTGAATTCATTATACCAAAGTTCCCTACATTGGCCACATTCTACTGTCTCCCTAAGGTACATAAGGGGGTCGATCCCCTTAAGGGTAGACCAATTGTGTCAGGTGTGAGCAGTCTCACGAAAAATCTGGGCATTTATCTGGATAAGATTTTAAATCCATTTGTCCTTGCCCTTTGCTCATACACGAGGGATACGACAGATTTATTGAGTAAAATCGATGGGGTTGTTATGGAACCTGACACTATTCTTGCCAGTATCGATGTTGAGGCACTTTATTCATCCATTCCCCACGACAAATGGCTAGAGGCAACTGAATACTTTCTAAAGAGTAGAGGTTCACAGTTTAAGGCACACAACATCTTTGTCTGCGATTGTTTACGGTATCTATTAACACATAATTTTTTTGTGTTTGATCGCAAATTTTACCACCAGCTCAGGGGTACTGCGATGGGGAGCCCTTGTGCCCCCTCGTATGCTAATTTACTCCTGGGCTGGTGGGAAGAGACAGTGATTTTTGGTGAAAATGGTGTCGTCGGAGCTGAAAAGGCTCTTTTATGGTTGAGATATATTGACGACGTTTTTATCATTTGGAAAGGTACAGGAGAATCTTTTGCTGAATTTGTCAGGAGTCTAAACGTGAATGACATTGGTCTGAGTTTCACGTATGAATGGAATCCATCTAAATTGCCATTCCTTGATGTGCTGATTGAGAGGAATGATGATGGAACCTTGAGTACCAGCATTCATAGAAAACCTACGGCCACTAATTCTCTTCTGAGATGGGAGAGCAGTCATCCTTTGGCCCAGAAGAAAGGCATACCTAAGGGTCAATATACGAGGATTCGTAGAAATTGCTCAGATGACAATAATTTTAAACGTCAAGCAAATGATCTACGACATAGATTTTTGGATAGAGGCTATCCTGATCGTGTGTTAAAAGGAGCCTATAATGACATCAAAATTAAAAACAGGATGGAATTACTGACTCAATCCCCTAAACAAGAAGATGAATTTTTGGGTCTTAGATTTATTACCACATTTAATAACGGGGCGATGATCTAAGGCAGATCTTGAAAAACCATTGGCCTATCCTGAAAATGGACCAGGACATTGGGGATCTCTTGCCCTGTCATCCCCAAATTACCTTTCGTAAGGGAAGGTCTTTAAAGGATAGACTGGTTAAGAGTCACTTTGTAAATGTCGAAAAAACAACCTGGCTAAAATCCAATGTTGTGGGGTGCTTTAAATGTAGTGGTTGCATTGCCTGTAAAAATGTGGAAGTTGGCAAACAATTTTTTGCATCTGATAACTCAACAAGATTTGAGATTACCTCTTTTATCAACTGCAGGAGTGAAGGTGTTATTTACAGGGCAATTTGCCTATGTGGTATGATCTATGTTGGAAAAACCATCAGAGAGTTTAGGAGGAGAATTGGTGAGCACATGAGAGACATAGCGAGGAATATGGATACACCTGTGGCCAGACATATCAACCTCAAACATGGGGGAGACCCTAATGCAATAAAATTCATGGGTATTGATAAGGTACCCAGACCGATTCGTGGTGGTGACTGGGATAATTTAATATTACAACGAGAGACAAAGTGGATTTTTCGACTAAAAACTGTCTCTCCATATGGTTTAAATGAACAACTTTCCTATTCCTGCTTTCTCTAGTATAGGGTTTTGCAGGGTGATTTAGTTAGGGTTAGCCGCCGTGGACCGGGGGGGCCACTTGCGCAGGACTTTAGGGCTCCAACCTCCGCTGTTAGGCAGGGTCAGATGGAAATAGGTACTTGACAGGGATCTGTCAGGCTTCCCTTTTTCCTTTCTTCCTTTCCAATGTATAATGTTTTTTATCATGATCTATGAATGCTGGTTCCTATATTTGACTATTCCATTTTGTTCCTTTACAATTTTTCCAAATATAGCAATGTAATAATTTTGGTATCATTCCATAGTGTGGTAAGCCAGCCTAAGCTCTAATATATATATTAAATTCCTTATAGGGAATGGTATTCCCTCTCTCCATTTCTATTCTTTAGTTTGGAGTATCATGGGACACCTTTGGTAGATGCTCCTTTAAATGTTCTTGGATTTACCCTTAGTGCGAGAGGATTAATCTCCATTATTTTTAGTTTGGAGATTTTTTATATCATGTCTGTATTAATAATAGTATAGAAGGGGTTAAAATAATCTTGTTTGTTCTTCCTTATATTTCTATATGCTAATATCAGATTTTGGTAAACTATTAAATGTCACTAAGATTATGTCGCTAAGTGTCTTCCGTTGAAAGAGGTTATTCATACTAAATAATTGTTTATTAATTTGGTATTACATCGTTTTGAAGTAAGCAATGGCACGATTTTAGTCGCAAAATGAGATGCTGTTTGCAAGAATATTTAATGGCACCATCTGGGACGCAATATAATTGCATTATGACGCTTCTGTCGTGCTGTGCCGCAATAATTGAGGCTGTTTGCAAGAATATTTAATGGCGCCATCTAGGACTCAATATTATTGTATTATGACGCTTTAGTTGTGCCATGACATAAGTCGTATATTTGCGTTTGGTTTTCGTCGCAATTTGCGATTTCATTTAACGTCCCATTATAGGACGTAGCATAATTGTGCGTTCTGGAATGCCTCTTTAAATGGGTTCACTTTACACACCGGAAGCCACTATTCTGAATGACGCATGCGCGCGGTGTTTTTACATCGCTGAATGGACGCATGTGAGTTGGTATCAATAGACCGGAAGTCCAATGAAGGGGAATACCGGAAATGACTAACTGCGCATGCGCTATGAATACATGGCGTGCGATCACTATTTGGCAAATGGTGAGATCGCTATAGGCTATATGTAAAGTGTGGCGTGCGTTTCAGCAAGATTGCGACCTCATTAATCAGGCATGTATTTTTAAACCATGCACATCACGTTTTATTGGTGGTTCGTTTTTTGTTTTGCACTAATTGGTTTAAATGGTGGTGGGAGTGTCTTATCTATTGATATAAGGAGGAGTTGTATTTTTTTTTTTTTTCTCCCTATGAGAGCAATGCATTTGATATAGATGTGTCTAGCTGCCATATCCCCTGATGAATCCTGCAAGGAGGAAACGCGTTGGGAAAGGGCCTTGTTTAATCTGAAAATGACCATATGCATACTTTATTAGGAGATGAATTTTAGAGCGAACATCGCCATTCAAATGGGTGAGATCATTCCTTTTATAGATGTTGTCTCACATACGTTTGATTAAGTCTCAGACACATGACTTACAAATAAGCGATGCCTACACTTGCATTTAGGTAGTCATATTTTGCTCTTGCGGTGCAGAGCTAATCATATTTTATATATTGTCTGACGTACTACATATCTCCTATTTCTTGTTGTCCTTATTGGACTCAACTCTCTTATTATATCATATATCCTCACTATTTGTTTGGAGGATGGTATTTGTTTGTGTGTCCCCTTTTTAGCATTAAGTTCATTAAATGTTAAGTTTTATATCCCCATTTTTTTTGCTGCTACATACAGTCTTAAATATGGCTTTTGTTTTGCCAATCTGCCCTGAAGGCCAGCATCCCCAAATCGCCTCTTCACTGTAGATGTTGACATTGGCGTTTAATGTGTACTGTTTAATGAAGCTGCCAGTTGAGGACCTGTGAGGCGTCAATTTTTCAAACTAAAGACTCTAATGTACTTGTCTTGTTGCTCAGTTGTGCAGCGGGGCCTCCCACTTGTCTTTCTTCTCTGGTTAGAGCTTGTTTGTGCACTCCTCTAAAGGGAGTACTACACACCATTGTATGAATTCTTCAGTTTCTTGGTAATTTTTCGCATGGAATAGCCTTCATTTCTAAGAACAAGCCTCCTGACGAGAAGCGAAACGTGCGTTGGGGCGACGGGGCAGCAAGCGTACTATACATGCCATGTAAGTGTCCTGAGCAATGCGCTTTAGTTACCATGCATTAGCAATGTTTATTTACACTTTCGGTTCCTGTATGGACCAACGATAACGTTAGTATGTTACATTGTTGTGGGATCTCGTTGCTCTAAGGGAAGTCTTTTACTCCCATATGCAGTTAATGCCCCACGCTAACATAGGTATTTAAAGGGACCACATGCCATTTACTTGTTCCCCTTTTCTTGGATTTAGCAGATTCCCTAATCATTGTCATTCATATTGTTTTATATATGTCATTTGTAATAAATATTTTGTCATTTTTTGCAATTTAGACTACTCATTCTTGTGTTATCGATATTACTTAGTTTTTGCAGTTATTTGCAGTTATTTGTTTTGGGCTTTTTTGTATTGATATCACGATTTCTAAGAACAAGAATAGACTGTCGAGTTTCACAAGAAAGTTCTTTTTTTTTGGCCATTTTGAGAGTTTAATGGAACCAACAAATGTAATGCTCCAGATTCTCAACAAGCTCAAAGGAAGGTCAGGTTTATAGCTTCTCTAATCAACCAAACGGTTTTCAGCTGTGTTAACATACTTGCACAAGGGTTTTAAAGGGTATTTTAACCATCTATTAGCCTTCTTACACAGTTAGAGAACACAAAATACCATAAGTACACTGGAGTGATGGTTGTTGGAAATGGGCCTTGTAAGGAAAAGGTTGTCGCCATTTTGTATAGGGCCTGTACCAGCCTCCATTTTGTCAGTTCACACAGCCACAGACTTTTAGCTACACAGGGCCTATTAGCATATTCAGTACGGCCAGCTTTGATGTCCACTATGAATCAATAGGCCTTTACATGCTAATTGGTTTAGGCCAGGGTCTGAATAATATGGTCAGTCGTATGGTAATTAGCTCAAGCCATTGTTTCCTGCTCCATATGAATTGCAGGCCAGTTAATATGCGGGCTTCAAAGCAAATGGGGAAGGGCCTAGCAGGTTCAAAAGCTGTAGCCAGGAAGAGGCTGCTCTCTCATTCCATTTCACACACAGAAGCCAAGAAGATGGTCTAGGAAAGGACCAAAAGAAAACGGATTTGTCTTGCCAAGGGTGCAGCAACATATGCTTTGGGGACTATCCAGTAACTGAAGACTACTACCTGGGAATGGCAAAGCCCCTGCCTTCCCATGTCCATACTACAACCCGGTAATATTGATCTATAGCTAATACCTTTAAGCCTTGTACATTATTGTTGTATTTTTACTCTGACTGCCATTCCATTGTAGTTATGTTGTATAGCTTTACTGTATATTTCTGTAATTATCTAGTGCGCCCTTAAGGCAAATTAAACCATAAAATTAATCTTGGGCTGATGCTTTTACTCTGATCACGAATCTTAGAATACCCAGTGGGTAGCAGGACACCTTCCCCGGCGGCCATTTGCTCTAGGTGCAGTTCTCTTACTGACCTGAGAGACAAAGGGGGGCGCCGGAGAGCTGTACCTGTGGAGTTACGTCCCATTGGTGACGTGGGAGGAAAGGGATCGTCCGTCACATTTGGTAGCGGCGGTGGTATCAGAAGCTGTGATACCCGGGCTACCGTGTGGCGGTCGGCTGAGTTCCTCACAAATTGGTGGCAGCGGTGGGATCAGAGTAATAGTGTGCGTGGGACCCCTACTCCCAGACACTAGAGACTACCAGCAGTACTTTCACTGCTGGGGTCTTAAGGTTAGCCCAGCACTAGACAGTCAGAGTGTAAATATAACAAGTTGTGTGCAAGGTCAGGGTTGCAGCTGTGTTTCAGTAACCAAGGGTTCCCAAGATGGCGGAAGGCACCAGGAGTAGGGCAAAGGGGGAGGCCAATGCTGTGGCCTATGAGGGGTTCGATACCGATGAGGGGGAGCTCAGCCAGGGCTCCCCAAGGAGCCCGACCCCCGTGCTCAGTCTCACAGTGGACTGCCCACCCCTGCCCGTCCCAGCCTGTCCAGATCGGAGACCCTCTTCCAAGCGGCTATGGCACAGCTCGAGGCTGGTAATGACGCCGCCTATGAAAGACTCCTGGTGGCGGCAGAGACAGCAGCAGAGCGTGAGCAAGCAGCGGCAGAGAAAGCAGCAGAGCGTGAGCAAGCAGCAGCAGAGCGTGCAGCGGAGCGGGAGCATACAGAACGCCGTGAAGCTGCGGAGCGCCGGCACCGACTGGAGATGGCTCAGCACGGGCCCCCACTGGACGCACCAGGCCCACCGGAGACAAGGGCTCCCAAGGTCCGGGCGGAGGACTTTCCCTTACTTGAAAAGGATGGAGACCTGGATTCCTTTCTGCTTGCTTTTGAGAGGACATGCCTCCAACATCATCTGGCCCCGGATCAGTGGGCAAGGTACCTGACCCCCCGTTTGAGGGGTAAGTCCCTGGAAGTTTTGGGGGACTTACCTGCCGGGGAGGAGCAGGACTACAACAGCATCAAGCGGGCCCTGATCCAGCACTACAACCTCACCCCGGAGTCGTACCGCAGGAAGTTCAGGAGCCTGCAGCGGGGTTCAAAGGACACCTGGACCGACCACATGCGGGCCCTGCTGAGAGCTGCGGAGCACTGGACCTCGGGTCTAGAGCTCACTACCCGCCAGGAGGTCCAGGAACTGTTTGTCGTGGAGCAATTTTTGTGGAACTGCCCAGAGGACCTCCAGCAGTTCCTCCGTGACCGGAAACCAAAGGGGGCTTCTGCTACAGCTGCCCTGGCAGACGAGTATGCCAACAACAGGGCGCCGGAGCCAAAGAAGCCTGCCAGCAGCACCTGGAGAGGGGGTAAGCCCAATCCTGCCCCAGCCCCATATCCAGCCCCCAGAGTGCAAGGGGTGTACCCCCCTGCTGCCCTCTCCAGGCCAGGAACAGAACCCAGACGTTGCCATAATTGCAATCAGCCAGGACACTTTAAGGCTGCATGTCCCCAGCGCCAGAAGGCCCCATCCCTGTCCCAGAAACCGTCCACTGTTTTGTGTGTGGGAGGGGGTGGTGGGAGGTCCCTAGACAATTACCAACCCGTCACCATCGGCCGCTCAGCGGTCATGGGACTGCGGGACACAGGCGCTGAACGAACCCTGGTACGCCCTGAAGTGGTGTCCCCTCAAGACTTGGTACCTGGGAAAACCCTTTCCGTCTCCGGAATTGGAGGCGTTGAACCGGCGCTGCCCGTTGCCAAGGTGTATTTGGATTGAGGTGCCGGGAGGGGGATGCGGGAGGTGGGAGTAACGCCGAATATTCCTGCAAATGTGTTGCTTGGGACCGATTTGGGGCGGCTAGTGTCCCAGTATGTGGCCGCTGAACCCCCAAGTCCGGCTCCCCAAGAATGTCATGACTCTACTGTGAATGCTAATGTTAATGTATTGAATGTGCCTCCAACAGTGGAGGAGGGAGTGAAACCTGATGGTAAGCCATGCACTGACACTACACACACAGGGCTCACAGTGAGGACAGGTGAGGAGGCTGTAGGGGAGAGCTCAGAGGTGGAGGGAGGGGCTGCTATGGGCAGTGTAGGGCCCCTAAGTGAATCCAGCCTGCTGAGTCTAGGGCCCTGCAGGAAGAGGAACAGGCCATGGGGGGAGGGGGCGTCCCGGGAGAGGAGCCACCAGGTAGGACCCCAGGTCAAGAGTTCCCCACATCCGGGATGTCAGGAAGTCAGGGAAGTCTGCCTGACCCAGCGACTTGGTCAGAGGAGGAGGGAAAGCAGGCGCTACCCGTGGTCTCAGCGGTCGTGGCCGCTGTTACCAGGAGTGGGAGCGCTGAAGCCCAAGGAGCCTCGCGGAGGTCCGACGGTTTCCCCCTCTCTGACCAAGTGGCTGCCGAGTCAGACAGTAGCCAGGAGACAGATCCCGGGGAACTGACAGAGGACAGGGCAGTTTCATCAATTCTTGCCATATCTAGTCAGGGATTTCAGGCAGCGTTGGAAGCTGACCCTAGCCTGAAGACTCTCAAGGAACAGGCGGCACAGCCTCCCCTGGAGTCCGACCGCGAGCGAGTGGTCTGGGACCAGGGACGGCTGTACCGGGTAACGGTCCAGCAGGGTTCACCGGAGGCGTGGCCCAGGGACCGACAGTTAGTGGTACCCCATCCGTTCAGGGCGGAATTGTTGCGGATCGCACACGAGATTCCAATGGCCGGACACTTAGGGATCACTAAAACCAGGGCCAGGTTAGCTCAGCATTTCTACTGGCCTGGAATGAGGACCGAGGTGATAGCCTACTGCCGTTCATGTGACACTTGTCAGAGGGTGGGGAAGGCGGGGCCGCGCCCCAAAGCCCCACTGGTAACTCTGCCCATCATCGAAGAGCCTTTCTCGAGGGTGGCTGTGGATCTCATTGGACCTCTGTCCACTCCCAGCCGCTCCGGGAAATGCTTCATACTAACGGTAGTGGACTATGCCACCCGGTACCCGGAGGCGGTGGCTTTGTCGTCCATTCGGGCCGACAAAGTGGCCACTGCCTTACTGGAGATTTTCTCCAGAGTGGGGTTTCCCAAGGAAATGCTCACCGACCGAGGGACCCAGTTCATGTCGCAGCTGATGGAGTCTCTCTGTAAGCAGGTACAGGTGCAACATCTGGTGGCCAGCCCGTATCACCCACAGACCAATGGCTTGTGTGAACGGTTCAATGGCACCTTAAAGCAGATGCTGAAGATGTTGGTCGACTCCCACGGGAGAGACTGGGAGCGGTATCTCCCACACCTGCTGTTTGCCTACCGGGAGGTTCCACAGGCCTCAACGGGGTTCTCCCCCTTTGAGCTCCTGTACGGGCGACGTGTACGGGGACCCCTTGCTCTGGTGAAGGAAGCATGGGAAGGGGATTTAGCCACCCCTGGAGTGTCGGTCATTGAGTATGTCGTGCGCTTCCGGGACCGAATGATGGCCTTGACACGGCTGGTGCATGACAATATGGCCCAAGCTCAGGCTGACCAGAAGCGATGGTACGACCAGAATGCTTGTGAGCGGACCTACCAGGTGGGTCAAAAGGTGTGGGTACTGGTCCCCATACCACAAAACAAGCTTCAGGCGGCCTGGGAGGGTCCATACCTCGTGCACGAGCAGCTCAACGCCGTCACCTACCTGGTCACCCTGGACCACGCCCGTGGAAGGAGGAAGGCCTTCCATGTGAACATGATGAAGGCCCATCATGAGCGGGAGGCTTATGCTCACCCAGTGTGCAACCTTCCAGAGGAAGGAGAGGCAGGAACCCTCCTCGATCTGCTCACCCAAGCCAAGTCAGGTGGATCCATCGAGGATGTGGGGGTTGGCCACCAGCTCTCGGAGGACCAACGTTCCCAGCTGGGGGCCACCCTGCACCCCTTTCGGGAGCTGTTCAGCAGCCTGCCCGGAAGGACTGAGGCAGCCGTCCATGACGTGGACACTGGCAACCACCCCCCAATCCGGCGTTCAGCATATCGGGTCTCTCTTGAGGTGCAGCAGCAGATGCGCCAAGAGATAGACGAGATGCTGAGGCTGGGGGTGATCCAAGCGTCCAACAGCGCGTGGGCTTCGCCTGTAGTCCTCGTCCCTAAAAAGGACCGAACTACGCGGTTCTGCGTGGACTACAGGGGGCTCAACGCTGTGACGGTCACCGATGCGTACCCAATGCCGCGCATCGATGACCTGCTCGACCAGCTGGCCGGGGCCAAGTACCTGACCATCATGGATCTGAGCAGGGGTATTGGCAGATTCCCCTGACCCCTAGGGCACGGGAACGCTCTGCCTTTATCACCCCATTCGGACTGTACGAGTCCACGGTGATGCCCTTCGGCATGAAGAATGCCCCTGCCACTTTTCAGCGGATGGTCAACACGCTGCTCGAGGGACTGGAAGGGTATGCGACCGCGTACCTGGATGACATTGCCATCTTCAGTCCCACCTGGGAGGATCACCTAGAGCACCTGGCGCAGGTGCTCGGGCGGATCCAGCGAGCAGGCTTGACCATTAAGCCGGAAAAATGCCAGCTGGGTATGAGTGAGGTCCACTACCTGGGACACCGGGTAGGTGGGGGAGCTCTGAAGCCAGAGCCTGGGAAGGTGGATGCCATCGCATCCTGGCCCACCCCCAGGACCAAGAAGCAGGTGATGTCCTTTTTGGGTACTGCTGGGTACTATAGGAGGTTTGTTCCACACTATAGTGCCCTGGCCAAGCCCCTGACGGACCTCACCAAGAAAAGGCTGCCCGTCGCAGTCGACTGGACAGTCGCCTGCGAGACAGCTTTCCAGGTGCTCAAGACCGCCCTTTCTAGTTCTCCTGTACTACAGGCAGCCGACTTCACGCGGCCATTCTTAGTGCAGACCGACGCCAGCGACTTCGGCCTCGGTGCTGTGCTCAGCCAGGTTGACACTACGGGCCATGAACACCCCATTTTGTACCTGAGCAGGAAGCTCCTGCCGAGGGAAGTGGCCTATTCCACGATGGAGAAGGAATGTCTGGCAATTGTGTGGGCCCTGCAGCGTCTGCAGCCATACTTGTACGGACGCCAATTCACCGTGGAAACAGACCACAACCCCCTCAGCTGGTTACACACGGTCTCTGGGACGAATGGGAGGTTGCTACGCTGGAGCCTCGCTCTCCAACAGTACCATTTCACCATTCGCCACAAAAAGGGCAGTGACCATGGTAACGCTGATGGGTTGTCCCGGCAAGGAGAGGGTGCGGTAGGGCGCACGGGGAACACAGGAATGTGATACCCCCTAGCGCCCTCAAAAGCAGGGAGGTGTAAGGAAAAGGTTGTCGCCATTTTGTATAGGGCCTGTACCAGCCTCCATTTTGTCAGTTCACACAGCCACAGACTTTTAGCTACACAGGGCCTATTAGCATATTCAGTACGGCCAGCTTTGATGTCCACTATGAATCAATAGGCCTTTACATGCTAATTGGTTTAGGCCAGGGTCTGAATAATATGGTCAGTCGTATGGTAATTAGCTCAAGCCATTGTTTCCTGCTCCATATGAATTGCAGGCCAGTTAATATGCGGGCTTCAAAGCAAATGGGGAAGGGCCTAGCAGGTTCAAAAGCTGTAGCCAGGAAGAGGCTGCTCTCTCATTCCATTTCACACACAGAAGCCAAGAAGATGGTCTAGGAAAGGACCAAAAGAAAACGGATTTGTCTTGCCAAGGGTGCAGCAACATATGCTTTGGGGACTATCCAGTAACTGAAGACTACTACCTGGGAATGGCAAAGCCCCTGCCTTCCCATGTCCATACTACAACCCGGTAATATTGATCTATAGCTAATACCTTTAAGCCTTGTACATTATTGTTGTATTTTTACTCTGACTGCCATTCCATTGTAGTTACGTTGTATAGCTTTACTGTATATTTCTGTAATTATCTAGTGCGCCCTTAAGGCAAATTAAACCATAAAATTAATCTTGGGCTGATGCTTTTACTCTGATCACGAATCTTAGAATACCCAGTGGGTAGCAGGACACCTTCCCCGGCGGCCATTTGCTCTAGGTGCAGTTCTCTTACTGACCTGAGAGACAAAGGGGGCGCCGGAGAGCTGTACCTGTGGAGTTACGTCCCATTGGTGACGTGGGAGGAAAGGGATCGTCCGTCACATTTGGTAGCGGCGGTGGTATCAGAAGCTGTGATACCCGGGCTACCGTGTGGCGGTCGGCTGAGTTCCTCACAGGCCTCTATACACCTATGAAGATATTGCATTACAAACTAGACGTTTGCGCTAGAATAGTCATTTACCACATTAACACTGTATAGAGTGTATTTCTGAATCATTTAATGTTAGCTTCATTGGAAAAAAACTGCTTTTCTTTCAAAAATAAGGAAATTTCTAAGTGACCCTAAACTTTTGACCGTGGTGTATATATATATGTCTGAATGACATATATATATATATATATATATATATATATATATGTATTCTATGTGTATATATTGTATATATCTATTCTTTCTTTTCTTTATTAAACCTGTCAGTGTGATTTTACAGTTTAGCCGGGGATGAATTTCCGGCTTTTCTAAAAGACACCGGTGCCATTTAATCGCAAGTTACACGTGCGGTCCGTTTGTAATCCGATTTTTCATCGCACCCATAGACTTGCATTGGCGATTGTTGACCCACAATCGGTGGCAATCGCAGCATGCTGCGATTGCACTCGCACGTATAAAACGGACCACAAAAAATCGGATGGTGGGACCTGCTCCATAGATTAACATTGGTCCGACTGCATTGCGATATTTCATCGCTTTGCAGTCGTACGATTTTGTCGGCAGTGTGACCCGGCCTTACTGTGTGTGTTGCTCCTCAAATATATACGGAGATTTACACTTCCCCAACACTGTATACAGCTGTACGCTTTTGATACAGTAACTTTTTTGGTTTTTCAATTCGAGTGTAATCCATACTGAGGCTGTGAGAGTCTGTGTCTGTTACTCCGCAAATATATACGGAGGTTAACATTTTTCACCTTCACCGTATACAGCTGTAAGCTTCTGATAATGTACCATATATCTGCTGTTATTTTGGGTACATTTACACAAACATGAGGAAGTATGGTGGAAGAGGTTGCGGATGTGGTCGTGGGGGGCCACCTGCTACTGATGGTGGTGGTGGTGCATCTGCTGGTAGTGCTAAAAGCACAATAGCACCTAAGGCAGGAGGTGTTGAGCCTGCGTCATCATCTGGCTCCAGAAGGTCTGGAAGGCTCCCTTTTCTGGGAGTAGATAAACCGCTTTTAACCCCTTCATGACCCAGCCTATTTTGACCTTAAAGACCTGGCCATTTTTTGCAATTCTGACCAGTGTCCCTTTATGAGGTAATAACTCAGGAACGCTTCAACGGATCCTAGCGATTCTGAGAGTGTTTTTTCGTGACATATTGGGCTGCATGTTAGTGGTAAATTTAGGTTGATAATTTTTGCGTTTATTTGTGAAAAAATGGAAATTTGGTGAAAATTTTGAAAATTTCACAATTTTCAAATTTTTAAATTTTATTCTGTTAAACCAGAGAGTTATGTGACAAAAAATAGTTAATAAATAACTTTTCCCTCATGTCTACTTTACATCAAAACAATTTTGGAAACAAAATTTTTTTTTGTTAGGAAGTTATAAGGGTTAAAAGTTGACCAGCGATTTCTCATTTTTACAACAAAATTTACAAAGCCATTTTTTTTACGGACCACCTCACATTTGAAGTCACTTTGAGAGGTCTATATGGCAGAAAATACCCAAAAGTGACACCATTATAAAAACTGCACCCCTCAAGCTACTCAAAACTACATTCAAGAAGATTATTAACCCTTCAGGTGCTTCACAGGAACTAAAGCAACGTGGAAGGAAAAAATTTACATTTTAATTTTTCCAACAAAAATTTTCTTTTAGCATCAATTTTTTTCATTTTTACATGAGCAACAGGATAAAATGGATCCTGAAATTTGTTGGGCAATTTCTCCTGAGTACATAGATACCTCATATTTGGTCATAAACCACTGTTTGGGCGCACGGCAGGGCTCAGAAGGGAAGGAGCACCATTTGACTTTTTGAATTGAAAATATGCTGGAATATTTAGCGGTTGCTATGTCAAATTTGGAGAGTCCCTGTGTGCCTAAACATTGGAGCTCCCCCACAAGTGACCCCATTTTTAAAGCTATACCCCCCCAAGGAACTTATCTAGATGCATAGTGAGCACTTTGAACCCCCAGGTGCTTCACAAATTGATCCGTAAAAAAAAGAAAGTACTTTTTTTTTTTCGCAAAAAATTTCTTTTAGCCTCAGTTTTTTCATTTTCACATGGGTAACAGGATAAAATGGATCCTAAAATTTGTTGGGCAATTTATCCTGAGTACATAGATACCTCATATGTGGTCATAAACCACTGTTTGGGCGCACAGCATGGCCCAGAAGAGAAGGAGCACCATTTGACTTTTTGAATGGAAAATTAGCTCCAATCGTTAGAACATACCATGACGCGTTTGGAGAGCCCCTGTGTGCCTAAACAGTGAAAACCCCCACATGTGACACCATTTTGGAAACTAGACCCCTTATGGAACTTATCTAGATGTGTTGTGAGCACTCTGAACCCCCAAGTGCTTCACAGAAGTTTATAACGCAGAGCAGTGAAAATAAAAAAATATTTTTTTTCCTCAAAAATAATTTTTTAGCCCGCTATTTTAAATTTTCACAATGGTAACAGGAGAAGTTGGACCACAAAAGTTGTTGTGCAATTTGTCCTGAGTACACCAATACCCCATATGTGGGGGGAACCACTGTTTTGGTGCATGGGAGAGCTCAGAAGGGAAGGAGCGCCACTTTGGAATGCAGACTTGATGGAATGTTCTGCGAGCGTCATGTTGCGTTTGCAGAGCCCCTGATGTGCCTAAACAGTAGAAGCCCTCCACAAGTGACCCCATTTTGGAAACTAGACCCCCCAAGGAGCTTATCTAGATGTGTAGTGAGCACTTTGAACCCCCAAGTGCTTCACAGAAGTTTGTAAACGCAGAGCAGTGAAAATAAAAAAATAATTTTTGTTCCTCAAAAATATTTTTTAGCCCGCTATTTTTTATTTTCCCAAGAGTAACAGGATAAATTGGACCCCAAAAGTTGTTGTCCAGTTATTCCTGAGCACACTGGTGCCCCATATGTAGGGCGGAACCATTGTTTGGGCGCACAGCAGGGCTCAGAATGGAAGGAGTGCCATTTGACTTTTTTAATGGAAAATTAGCTCTGATCGTTAGCGGACACCATGTCGTGTTTGGAGAGCCCCTGTGTGCCTAAACTATGGAGCTCCCCCACAAATGACCCCATTTTGGAAACAAGACCCCCTAAGGAACTTATCTAGATGCACAGTGAGCACTTTGAACCCCCAGGTGCTTCACAGAAGTTTATAACGCAGAACCATGAAAATAAAAAATATTTTTTTTTTCTCAAAAAATGATGTTCTAGCCCCTATTTTTTATTTTCACAATGGTTACAGGAGAAATTGGACCCCAAAGGTTGTTGTCCAGTTTGTCCTGAGTATGATGGTACCCCTTATGTTGTAGAAAACTACTGTATGGGCACATGTCAGGGCTCGGAAGGGAAGTAGTGACGTTTTGAAATGCCGACTTGATGGAATGGGCTGCGGGCGTCATGTTACGTTTGCAGAGCCCCTGATGTGCCTAAACTGTGGAAACCCCCCCAAGTGACCCCATTTTGGAAACTAGACCACCAAAGGAACTTATCTAGATGTGTAGTGAGCACTTTGAACCCCAAGTGCTTCACAGAAGTTTATACCCAGAGCCATGAAAATAAAAAATCATTTTTTTCCCTCAAAAAATGATTTTTTAGCCCACAATTTTTTATTTTCACAAGGGTAACAGGAGAAATTGGACCCCAAAAGTTGTTGACCTGTTTGTCCTGAGTACGCTGGTACCCCATATATGGGGAGGAACCACTGTTTGGGCACACGTCAGGGCTCGAAGGGATGTAGTGATGCTTTGAAATGCCGACGTCATGGAATGGTCTGCGGGCATCTTGTTACGTTTGCAGAGTCCTGATGTACCTAAACAGTAGAAACCCCCCACAAGTGACCCCAATTTGGAAACTAGACCCCCCAAGAAACTTATCCAGATGTGTGGTGAGCACCTTGAACCCCCCACGTGCTTCACAGAAGTTTATAATGCAGAGCGTGAAATAAAAAATCATTTTTTTTTCCACAAACATGATCTTTTAGTTTTCAATTTTTTCCCTAGGGTAACAGGAGAAATTAGACCCCCAAAGTTGTTGTGCAATTTTTCCTAAGTACGCTGATACCTGATATGTGGGGGTAAAACCACTGTTTGGGCACACGTCGGGGCTCGGAATAAAGGGAGCACTGTTTGACTTTTTGAACGCAAAACTTGCAGGAATCAATGGTGGTGCCATGTCCGTTTGGAGACCCCCTGATGTGCCTAAATAGTGGAAACCCCTCAATTCTAACTCCAACCCTAACCCCAACACACCCCTAACCACAACCATAACCCCTACACACCCCTAACCCTAATCTAAACCCTAACCCCAACACACCCCTAACCATAATCCCAACCCTAACCATAACCCTAACCACAAGCCTAACCCTAATCCCAACCCTAACCCCAACCCTAACCCTAATTCCAACCCTAACCCTAATTTTAACCGTAACCCAAATTCCAACCCTAACACAAATTCCAACCCTAACCCTAATTCTAACCCTAATGCTAAAGGCTAGGTTCACATTACGTTTTACCAGCCCGTTCAACACATAGCGCTGACAGGCTGGTAACAGTATAGCATAACGCGATCGCGTTATGCTATACCCGCTAGCGCAGAGGAATCAGCAGATGATTCATCTGCACTAGCGGTGACGGAGCCCAGATGCTGCTGGCCGCGTCTGAGACTCCGTCACTGAATGACGGCACTTCGTGAACGCATGCGGCTTTACGGCATGCGTCGTGATGCGCCCTCAAATGGGGGTGAATGGCAGCATTAATGGACTGCGTTACACCACGTTATACCATGGTGTAACGCAGTCCGTCTAACGGACTGCCATAACGCGATATGAATCCAGCCTTACCCTAACCCTAATTATAACCCTAACCCTAATGCTAACCCTAGTCCTAACCCTAACCTAACCCTAAGGCTAGGTTCACATTATGTTTTACCAGCCCGTTCAACACATAGCGTTGACGGGCTCGTAACGGCATAGCGATCGCGTTATGCTATACCCGCTAGCGCAGAGGAATCAGCAGATGATTCATCTGCGCTAGCGGTGACTGAGCCCAGACGCTGCAGCCCAGACGGCACGTCGTGAACGCATGCCACTTTACGGCATGAGTTGCAATGCGCCAGCAAATGGGGGTGAATGGTAGCGTTAACGGACTGCCATAATGCAATATAAATCCAGCCTAACCCTAATGCTAACCCTAACCCTAAGGCTAACCCTAACCCTAAGGCTAACCCTAACCCGAACTGTAATTCTAACCCTAATAGAAAAAAAAATATTTTATTTTTTGTCCCTACCTATAGGGGTGATAAAGGGGGCGTTTATTTACATTTTTTTATTTTGATCACTGTGAGAGTTTATCAAAAATAAATTTTTGGACTTTGGAAGGCGCACTGCGCATGCGCCCGCCATTTTCCAAGATGGCGGCGCCCTTGAAGAGTCCTGGACGGACGCCGGGACGGATCCACGGGCACCAGAAGACCGGGGAGGTGAGAAGAGACGGGGGTGATCGGAGGGCAGGGAGGAGCGGACCGGAGCGCAGGGCAGCAGATAGTAATGGCGGTGATCGATCGCTGCCATGAATCGTGTGGGGAGGGTGGGAACTCGGTGTCCAGCCATGGCAGATGCTATTGCAGCATCTGCCATGGCTGGATTGTAATATTTCACCTAATTTCATTGGTGAAATATTACAAATCGGTCTGATTGACTGTTTCACTTTTAACAGCCAATCAGAGCGATCGTAGTCACGTGGGGCTTAAGCCACCCCCACTGTGGTGATGCATAAAGGGTCTTGTTACTGCGGGTCGGGTGACCTTTCAGTGACCCCGGTCACCCGACCCGCAGGAACATGATTTATACCATGACACTTACGTCGGCGTCATGGGTCGGGATGCCACTGGTTTTCATGACGCCGACGTAGGCGTCATGGGTCGGGAAGGGGTTAAAGCTGGAGCATCAGGAACAGGTTTTGGCTTACATTGCCAAATCAGCCTCCAGCTCTATCTCCTCCTCTTCTGAACTTTCAATAGCTCAAAGCACTGAGTAGTCAGTGCAGGCTTCTGGTCAGGAACAACCCGTTTCCTTGTGTCCTTCACCCCCACAGAAAGTGAAGGTTGCGGCAGCCCACACTTCAGATTACTCCATGGAACTGTTTTCACATACCATGCCTGGGTTATCAAGTAAAATCCTGAATTCCCCAGTCCAACATGAATCTGACATGGAGTGCACTGATGCACAGCCACTGCTAGATGGTTGTGCTGGTATATGCAACCACAGCACTACATTGCCCTCGCAGTGTACTGAGCCAGAATGTGACCCTGATGAAACTCAGGTGCCCCTTCCCGCATACTCTACCACCGTACACGGTGACACAGAGGAAGGTGCAGATGAAATTGGAGAGGAGGTGATGGATGACCCAGTTGTTAACCCGGATTGGCATCCAGTGGGGGAAGAGGGTGCCGCTGGCAATAGCTCAGAAGAGGAGAAGGATCTGCAGCAGGTATCGACATCGCAGCTGGGGTTATCTGGCAGGGCCGTATCAGTCCAAAAAGGTGTTAAAAAAAAAAAGAGTTGCAAGATAGCTTGGCCAGATGGTCAAATTAGCACAGCGTGCAAGCCCTGAAAATTTAAACCATAGTAGGAAGAGTCCAGTGTGGCACTTTTTTGACCAAAATCCTATGGATGAGGCAAAGGTTATCTGTAATAAGTGCAAAAGGACCTTTAGCCGAGGGAAAAATATCAGAAATTTGAATACCAGTTGCATGCTTAGACATTTACTGAACATGCACTTGCAGGCGTGGACGGACTACAAAACCTCAGGTAGCACATGTGCACCGGCTCCGACTGAAGTTAGCCAGCGACGCTCCATCGCTTCCTCCACTGTAAGCCCACCGGTTGGCACACCACCAGCAAGAAATGTTAAGGTATTGTGGCAAGGCCAAAGCAGTCAGGGAATCACCATGTTTTTGCAACGAAAGACTGCATCTAGGCCATCACCACCACCACCATCAAAATCACCAACCCCCTCTTAGTCCGTCATGTCCAACGATACTTCCCCCATATGCAGCTCTCAAGTCCAACTCACCCTAGCAGACACTCTGAGTAGGACAAGAAAGTACTTATCCTCTCATCCGCTTACACTGGATTTGAATGCCTGCATTGCCAAACTGATCTCATTAGAGATGATGCCCTTCCGTTTGGTTGAAAGCGCAGCGTTCCGAGAGCTCATGGCCTACGCTGACCCACACTATGACCTACCCAATCTCCACTTCTTTTCTAGAAAAGCCATCCCTGCAATCCACTTGCACCTCAAAGACCGCATTGTCCATGCACTCAAACAATCAGTGAGTGGAAAGGTGCACATCACAACAGATGCATGGGCGAGTAGGCATGGCCAGGGCCATTACGTGTCCATCACTGCCCACTGGGTTAATGTGGTGGATGCAGTGTCTATACGGGACAGTGGCGGTGGGATAGTGCTGCCTAGCACATGGTATAGGCAACAGTTGGCTGTTGGCGTTGACCCTCCTCCTCCTCCAGAAGCGAAAGCTCGTCAACAGAGCGTAGTCGCATGAGCACTCTATCCGCAACTGCCAGTGTTGCACACAAGGTGTCCTACTATCGAACAGCTAGTGGTAAGCATCAGCAGGCTGTTTTAAAAATGATGTGTTCAGGCGACAAAAGACACACCGTGGAGGTACTGGCCGACTACTTGCAGTGAGAAACTGAGTCAAGGCTGGCCAGTATACATCTTGAGCCAGGCAGGGTAGTCAGTGATAACGGCCGTAATTTTGTGGCGGCCATAGCCCTGGCAAAACTCAGACACATACCTTGCCTGGCTCACACCTTGAACCTGGTGGTGCAGTGCTTCTTAAATAATTATCCTGAGTTAACAGGCCTGCTCCAAAAAGTGCGAAGACTGTGCTCGCACATCCGTCGCTCACCCGTAGACTCCAGTCGCATGCAGAGGCTGCAGCGATCGCTCCACCTCCCCAACCACCGCCTAATCATAGACGTTGCAACAAGGTGGAACTCCATCATGCACATGGTTGAGAGGCTGTGTGAACAGAGGCAGGCTGTAATGCATTTGTGGGAGGATACACGGGCAGGCAGTTTGAGGGCAGACATCGAGTTGTCGTGTGTGCAGTGATCAAAGCTGAAAGACCTCTGTAAATTCCTTCAGTGTTTTGAGGAATGCACACGGCTGGTAAGCGCAGATGATGCCATCATAAGCATGAGCATCCCACTTATGCGTTTGCTCATGCAAACTTTGACGCACATTAAGGATCAGGCGTCTGCAGCAGAGGAGGAAGAGGGAAGCCTTGATGACTGTCAGCCATTGTATGCTCAGGGAACTGTCCTGGACGAGGTGGAGGAGGAAGAGGAGGAGGAGGAGGGGGGAATGATTATTTTGGGGAGGAGGATGCTTCTCAGGGGGCAAGAGAAAATGTTGGCTTGCCAAGTTCAGGTCCAGGGTTTGTGTGTGACTGGAGGGATGTGGATTTGGCAGAAAGTGCTCCTCCACCCACCACTGTCAGTCCATCATTGACACCTGGAACATTGGCCCACATGTGTGATTATGCCTTGCGGATCTGAAAAGGGACTCCCGCATGGCCAAAATGATGAAGGATGATGACTACTGGTTGGCCAGCATCCTCAATCCACACTATAAAGGCAAATTACAGAACATAATGCCACAGGAGAACCTAGAGCTAATATTGGCCAACAAACAAGCAACTCTGGTAAACCGTTTGTTAGAGGCATTCCCAGCAAACAGCAGAGGTGCAGGTTCTACCACGAGCCGTACTGGGCCAAATGGAAGAGGTGTTCGTGGTGCACACAGCCGAAGTGGCGTTGGAGACAGGGGTTTCATGACCATGTTGTGGACTGATTTCTCCAGGACAGCTCACACGCCTGGTAATCAGGAATCTATAGCAAAAGACAGGAGACAGCAGTTGTCAACTATGGTTACAAATTACTTCTTCTCCCCTATCGATGTTCTCCCTCACCGGTCATTCCCCTTTGACTACTGGGCCTGTAAACTGGACACCTGGCCTGAATTGGCACAATATGCCTTACAGGAGCTCGCTTGCCCTGCTGGTAGTGTGCTATCAGAAAGAGTCTTCAGTGCTGCTGGATCAATCCTGACAGAAAGAAGTACCCGTCTGTCGACACAAAATGTTGATGATCTAACCTTCATTAAAATGAACCATGCATGGGTTTCAAAGGATTTTGTCCCACCTTCCCCTGATGATCCCTAGGTTGCCAGCAAAATTGCTCGCTTTGTCCTACTCTTCCTCTGACTTCTCCACTTCCTCCATTTGCAGCTGCTGAACATCCAGTCTACACCTGAACATATTCCATTTTTGCCACCTCCCTATCTGGATGTCCCGCCCCCCCAGGGGCGGGGTCACCACCTGCTGCGCTCGGCCAAGTGCCGGTGCCCTGAGCAGCTGGCGGGTCCCACTCTGGGGCGACGGCACTGGCGCAGGGTCCCTCATAGTAGAAATAACTGTCTGTGACGATGGGAGGGCCCACTCGCCGTCAGACGCACTGGCGTACTATGAGGGGTCCTGTGCTAGTGCCGTCACCCATGAGTCGGCCCCCCCTGCTTGCTCAGGGCCACAGCACTTGCAATACTTACCTCTCCCTGCTCCACCGCTGTGGAATCTGGGCAGTTAAATTCTTCACAGGGACAGCCAATACAAATTTGGTTATCTGATCGATGATGGTGAAGACGTAGCTATGGCCTGTCCTGCTGGGCTCTACCTTTAGATGATCAATGGCTACCATTTCTAATGGACGTCGACTCACAATCGGATGCAGTGTTGCTTTCTGATCAGCTTTCACAGTTTTCCTAGTCACAGACGTGTGACATTCCTGGCAACATTTTTCAATGTCTCCTCTCCTGCCAATCCAATAGAATCGCCTGTGGCTTCTGTCTTTTGCACTCCAAAGTGACCAGTCTGATCATGACAGGCAGTGAGGACCACGTCTATATCTCTCCTTGGCATCACAATTTGATGGGATCGACGCTACTGCGATACAGCAACCCTTTCTTCACAAAGAACCGTTTTCGATGTCTACCCAGATAAAGTAATGAGGGTCAGCATCGCCTCTCAGAATTCAACCAGGAGGTTTTAGCGTGATTAGTAATTAATAAATTTCTGCAATCACTCTACTTTCAGTGTGTACTTGTATTATTATTATTATTATTATTATACATTTATATAGCGCCATTTATTCCATGGCACTTTATATGTGAAAAGGGAAAATATAGACAAGTACAATAGACATGTGCGAGACAAGGGACATACAAGTACAGAAGGAGAGAGGACCCTGCCTGTGAGAGCTCACAGTCTACAGGGATGGGTGAGGATACACTAGCGGAAAGTCTGGACTGGCTTACTGAGACTGAAACATATACGAACATTTAAAATTACCCCAACACTGTATACAGCTGTACGCTTCTGATATAGTACACTTTGTCAACTGTTTATATTCTGGTGTAATCCATACTGAGCCTGTGAGAATCTTTGTCTGACTCTGGAAATATATACGGATATTTAAAATTACCCCAACGCTGTATACAGCTGTATGCTTCAGATACATTTCCCTTTTCGACTTTTTATATTCTCGTGTAATCCATACTGAGCCTGAGATCGTCAGTGTCTGCCTCCTGAAATATATACGGAGAGTTCCAAAAATTTAACTATACTATATATACCTGGTATCTGGTGATACACTACCCTTTTTGCCATAAAGTCCTCCTCCACCCACCACTCTAAGTGTATCATTGACTCCTCGAACATTGGCCCACATGTGTAATTATTTATTGCCGATCTGATTTTTATATTCTGGTGTAATCTATACTGAGCCTGTGAGAGTCTTTGTCTGACTCTGTAAATATATACGGATATTTCAAATATTGTCACCATACTAGATATACCTGGTAACAGGTGAAATAGTACCCCTTTTTCATCTTTTTATATTATTGTGTAATCCATACTGAGCTGTGTGTTACTCCTGAAATCTATACGGAGATTTCAAAAATTACCACAACACTGTATACAGCTCTATGCTTGTAATACATTACACTTTTTCCACTTTTTATATTCTGGGGTAATCCATAATGAGCCTGTGAGCGTCTGTCTGTTACTCCGTAAATATTTACGGAGATTTACAATTACCCCTAGACTGTATACAGCTGTATGCTTGGGATACAGTACCCTTTTTTTGCAGAAAGTCATCCTCCCCCAACTGTTTTTGCATCATTGGCCCACATGTGTGATTATTTCTTGCGGATGTTTTAGATTGTTGTGTAATCCATACTGAGCCTTTGAGCGTCAGAGTCTGCCTCCTGAAATATATATGGAGATTTTAGAATATTTTCACTATACTATATATACCTGGTATCTGCTGATACAGTACCCTTTTTCACCTTTTCAAATTGTGGTATAATCCATACTATGCCTGTGTGCGTCTGTTTGGTACTCAGTAAATATATACAAAGATTTACAATTACCCCTAGACTGTATACAGCTGTACGCTTGGGATACAGTACCCTTTTTTGCAGAAAGTCGTCCTCCCCCCAACTGTTTTTGCATCATTGACACCTGGAACATTGGCCGACATGTGTGATTATTTCTTGCTGATCTTTTTATATTCTTGTGTATTCCATACTGAGCCTTTGAGTGTCAGTCTGCCTCCTGAAATATATACGGAGATTTACTATATTTCCACTATATTACCTTGTATCTGGTGAAACAGTAGCCCTTTTTCATCTTTTTAGATTATTGTGTAATCCATACTGAGGCTGTGAGCGTCATTGTCTGCCTCCTGAAGTATATATGGAGATTTATAATATTTCCACTATACTACCTTGTATCTGGTGAAACAGTACCCTTTTTCAGCTTTTTATATTATTGTGTAATACGTACTGAGCCTGAGAGCGTCAGTGGCTGCCTCCTGAAATATATACGGAGATTTAGAATGTTTTGACTATACTATATATACTGTACCTGGTATCTGCTGATACAGTACCCCTTTTTAGGCTTGGAGCGAGAGCAAGTCCCGCAGGACTGCACAAATTCCCTGACGTCACGAGACAAAGTAGGCCACCAAAAGGACCGACTAACCAAGTCTCTGGTACCAAAAATTCCGGGATGACCGGCCAAAGCGGAACAATGAATCTCAGACATCACACTCTTTTTCCACCGGTCTGGGACAAACAATTTCCCAATAGGGCAGCGCTCGAGTTTATCCTCCTGACACCCTTCCAGAGCCAGTCTCAAATTGGGCGAGATGGCAGAAAGAACTACACCCTCTTTCAAAATAACAGCAGGATCAGATAACTCAGGAGAGTTCGCAAGGAAACTCCTCGAGAGGGCATCCGCCTTAACATTCTTAGTGCCAGGAAGAAAGGAAACCACAAAATTAAAATGTGTGAAAAACAAGGCCCACCTGGCCTGTCTAGGATTAAGTCGCTTGGCTGATTCCAGATAAACCAGATTCTTATGGTCCATGAGGACCACCACCTGATGTTTGGCACCCTCCAGCCAATGTCTGCACTCTTCAAAAGCCCACTTCATGGCCAATAACTCCCGATTACCCACGTCATAATTACGTTCAGTTGGAGAAAATTTTCGAGAGAAAAAGGCACAAGGGTTACTTTTAGAGGTCTCAGGATCTCTTTGGGACAAAACGGCACCTGCCCCAATTTCAGAGGCATCAACCTCCACCTGAAATGGCAGAGAAACATCAGGCTGCCATAGAACAGGAGCAGAAGTGAATCTCTGCTTAAGTTCCTGAAATGCAGAGACTGCCTCAGGAGGCCATTTCACCACATCAGAACCCTTTTTGGTCAAATCAGTCAATGGTTTAACAATAACAGAGAAATTACCAATAAATTTACGATAAAAATTGGCAAAACCCAAGAATCTCTGAAGAGCCTTTAATGAAGTAGGTTGGACCCAATCACAGATGGCCTGAACCTTGACCGGGTCCATTTCAATAACAGATGGGGACAAAATGAATCCCAGAAATTAGATCCTCTGTACGCCAAAAAGACACTTTGATCCCTTCACATACAGAGCATTCTCTCTCAAAATCTGGAACACAGTCCGAACATGTTTCACATGAGAGTCCCAGTCATTGGAAAAAATCAAAATATCATCCAAATAAACAATCAGAAATTTATCCACAAAATCCCTGAAAATGTCATTCATGAAGGACTGGAAGACGGAAGGAGCATTAGTGAGCCCAAAGGGCATCACTAGGTACTCAAAATGCCCCTTAGGGGTATTAAACGCCGTCTTCCATTCATCCCCGTGCTTAATGTGAATAAGGTTATACGCCCCCCTGAGGTCAAGCTTGGTAAACCAAGTAGCACTTTTCACCCTGGAAAACAGGTCAGAAATCAAGCGTAACGGACATTGAAATTTAGTCTGAACACTACCCAAGACAACTGAGCGTGCAAAATGTCTTCCCCGCTTAGGGCAGACTGAAATAGCATGAGAGGCATCACCACAGTAGAAACATAACCCATTGCGTTTTCGAAACTCATGACGCTGTGCCCCAGAAGCCACTCTATCACACTGGGTTCAGAAGCTGGTTCACAAGGCAACACTATCTCACGCATACCTCTGCGCTCACGCAAACGTCTGTCAATTTGAATAGCCAATGACATAGAATCATTGAGACCAGAAGGAGCAGGGAATCCCACCATAACATCTTTTACATTCTCTGTCAGACTCTTCCGAAAAAGGGCTGCCAAAGCATCATCATTCCATTTGGTCAGGACTGCCCACCTTCGGAATTTCTGACAGTACAACTCAGCGTCCTCAAGCCCCTGATTTAATGCCAACAAGGTTTTTTCAGCTTGATCAGTGACATTAGGTTCATAGTACAATAACCCCAGAGCCAGAAAAAATGCATCAACATTACTCAAAACAGGGTCCCCAGGTGTCAGGGAAAAAGCCCAATCCTGAGGATCGCCGCGCAGGAGAGAGATGACAATTTGAACCTGCTGTGCTGCGTTCCCTGAGGACTTAGGTTTTAAGGCAAAAAACAACTTACAGTTATTTTTGAAATTCAGAAATTTAGCTCGATCCCCCAAAAATAAATCTGGCATGGGGATCCTAGGTTCCACAACCGGCAACCCTGCAAGATAGGTAGCAATACTCCAAACTTCAGTGACAAGCTGATCCACACGGCCAGACAACTGTGCAAACTCCATTGAGAGAAAAAAAAATTCCTCCTCAGCACCCAGAGAAAAAGAGGGAAAAAATGCAACAAACAGAGAAAAAAAAACATAATAATTCTGACAACTCCCCTTTTTTTTTTCCTTTTTACTATTTTTCCCTTCTGTGAGTACCATATAATTTTCAGTTTGGCCGGTGATACTGTTATGATTTGGTAGCTGAGGAGAGCAGGCAAAAACGGCAATACACCAGAGAGGTTGGAATCTACTGGATTGCAGTACCCTGACTAACCACCACAACTAAAGGCAGCCGTGGAGCGTTCCTACGTTGGTCCTAGATGCCTCGTCACAGCCCGAGAGGCTAACTACACCTAAAGATAGAAAGAGGAAAGCTATCTGCCCCGGAGCAGATCCCCAAAGAACATAGGAAGCCCCCAAACATGTAATGGCGGTTAGACAAGAGGAAATACAGACACAGACAGAAAATAGTATGAGCAAACGTTGGGGCCCAATCTGCCTAGACAGAAAAGGATAGTAAGGATACTTACTGCAATCCAAAAAAAACCCCTAAAAAATACCAACGCTACTAATTGCAAAAACACCTGAGATCACACAACCTCTACCACCTAAATTAGTTCTCTGGTGTAACAAAACTAAGCCGCAGCCACTGAAAAAACTGGAAAAGGCAAATGAACAAATAACAGTGGCTCCAGAGGAACTGAGAGGAGCCCAAGCCCCCCGGAGGGGGGAAACCTGGCTAACCTCACAGAAATGCAGAGAAATATGCAAATGGTAAGCACAAAAACAAAAAACAGAAAATATCTTATCTGAGAGCAGGAGAAGAGGCAAGACTCAGCAAGCTTCCAAGTGAACCAGGAAACAACGTTGAGACAAGAACAATTGATCACCGGCAACCATGATGGGAGGGAACCTCCCTTATATCCAGCCAGTCCGTGATTCCTGATTGCCAATCCTCATTGAATGGTTCAGTACTGTTTGCAACCACCAGAGGGAGCTACTGCTCAGAATTCATTTCTAACACATTCACAACACTGAGCCTGTGTGCGTCATTGTCAACCTCCTGAAATATATACGGAGATTTGAAATATTTCCACTATACTACCTTGTATCTGGTGATACAGTAGCCCTTTTTCATCTTTTTAGATTATTGTGTAATCCATACTGAGCCTGTGAGCGTCATTGTCTGCCTCCTGAATTATATACGGAAATTTAGAATCTTTTCACTATACTATATATACCTTGTATCTGGTGAAACAGTACCCTTTTGCATCTTTTTATATTATTGTGTAATACATACTGAGCCTGAGAGCATCAGTGGCTGCCTCCTGAAATATATACAGAGATTTACAATATATTCACTATACTATATATATCTCGTATTTGCAGATACGGTACCCCATTTTCATCTTTTATATTATTGTGTAATACATACTGAGCCTGAGAGCATCAGTGTCTGCCTCCTGAAATATATACGGAGATTTACAATTCCCCCAACACTGTATACAGCTGTACGTTACTGATAGAGTACACTTTTTCTGATTTTCATATTCTGGTGTTATCCAGACTGGGCCTCTGACCGTTTGTGTTACTACTAAAATATATACGTAGATTAACAATTTCCCCAACCCTGTATACAGCTGTACAATTCTAATAAATTACCCTTTTTCTACTTCTTATATTATGGTGTGATCAATATTGAACCTGTGAGAGCCAGTGTGTTACTCTATCAAAATAAATGGAGATTGACAATTTCCCCAACCCTGTATCCAGCTGTACGATTCTAATACATTACCCTTTTCCTACTTTTTATATTCTGGTCTAATCCATACAGAGCCTGTGAGCGTTTGTTACTCAATAAATAAATAGGGAGATTTACAATTACCCCTAGACTGTATACAACATGACGCTTGTGATACAGTACCCTTTTTGCCATAAAGTCCTCCTCCACCCACCAATCTAAGTTCATCATTGACACCGGGAACATTGGCTCACATGTGTGATTATTTCTTGGGATCTGCTTTTTATATTCTTGTGTAATCCATACTGAGCTTGTGAGCGTCTTTGTCTGACTCCTGAAATATATATGGAGATTAAGAATATTTTCACTATACTATATATACCTGCTATCTGTTGATTCAGTACCCCTTCCTTTTTCTTATTATATTCTGGTGTAATGCAGACTTTGCCTGTGAGCATCGAGTTTGCCTTCTGAAATATATACAGAGATTAAGAATATTTTCACTATACTATATATACCTTGTATCTGGTGATACACTACCCCTTTTTCTACTTTTTATATTATTGTGTAATCCATACTGAGCCTGTGAGCGTCAGTGTCTGCCTCCTGAAATATATACGGAGATTTTGAATATTTTCACTAAACAGGAGCTCGCTTGCCCTGAAAATAGTGTGCTATCATAAAGAGTCTTCTGACTCAAGAAGGCCTGGAAGGCTCCCTTTACTGGAGTAGGTAAACTGCTTATATGGAGATTAAGAAGATTTTCACCATACTATATATACCTGCTATCTGGTGATTCAGTAACCCTTTTTCTTCTTATTATATTCTTGTGTAATCCATACTGAGCCTGTGAGCGTCATTATCTGCCTCCTGAAATATATACGGAGATTTATAATATTTCCACTATACTACCTTGTATCTGGTGATACAGTAGCCCTTTTTATTATTATATTCTGGTATGATCCATACTGAGCCTGTGAGCGTACGAGTCTGCCTCCTGAAATATATATGGAGATTTAGAATATTTTCACTAAACAGGAGCTCGCTTGCCCTGAAAATAGTGTGCTATCATAGAGTCTTCTGGCTCAAGAAGGCCTGGAAGGCTCCCTTTACTGGGAGTAGGTAAACTGCTTATATGGAGATTAAGAAGATTTTCACTATACTATATATACCTGTTATCTGGTGATTCAGTAACCCTTTTTCTTCTTATTAGATTCTTGTGCAATCCATACTGAGCCTGTGAGCGTCATTGTCTGCCTCCTGAAATATATACGGACATTTTGAATATTTTCACTATAGTACCTTGTATCTGGTGATACAGTACCCCTTTTTCTTATTATATTCTGGTGTGATCCATACTGAGCCTGTGAGAGTCTGTCTGTTACTCCTGAAATATATACGGAGATTTACAATGACCCCTAGACTGTATACAGCTGGACGCTTGTGATACAGTACCCTTTTTGCCAGAAAGTCCTCCTCCACCCACCACTCTAAGTGCATCAATGACACCTTGAACATTGGCCCAGATGTGTGAGTAATTCTAGCGGATCTGCTTTTTATGTTCTTGTGTAATCCATACTGAGCCTGTGAGCGTCTTTGTCTGCCTTCTGAATTATATACGGAGATTGGCAATATTTTAACCATACTATATATACATGGTATCTGGTGAAACAGTACCCTTTTGCATCTTTTTATATTATTGTGTAATACATACTGAGCTTGTGAGCGTCAGTGTCTGCCTCCTGAAATATATAGAGATTTAGACAATTTGGACTATACTAAATATACCTGGTATCTGCTGATACAGTACCCCTTTTACTTATTATATTCTTGTGTAATCCAGACTGAGCCTGTGAGCGTCATAGTCAGCCTCCTGAAATATATACGGATATTTATTATATTTTCACTATACTATATATACCTTGTATCTGGTGATACAGTACCCCTTCTTCATCTTGTTATATTATTGTGTAATCCAGACTGAGCCTGAGAGCGTCAGTGTCTGCTTCCTGAAATATATACGGACATTTACAATATTTTCACTATACAGGAGCTCACTTGCCCTGAAAATAGTGTGCTATCATAAAGAGTCTTCTGGCTGAAGAAGGCCTGGAAGGCTCCCTTTAATGGGCGTAGGTAAAATGCTTTTAAAGCCGGAGCATCAGGAACAGATTTTGGCTTACATTGCCGACACAGCCTCCATCTACAGGGGTTGGACAAAATAATGTGAACACATGGAAACATCAACAAAAGTTAGTTTAATATGGTGTAGGTCCACCTTTTGCGGCGATTACAGCCTCAATTCTCTGAGGTATGGATTCATACAAGGTGTGAATTGTTTCCAAAGGAAATTTTGCCCATTCTTCAGTTAAAACACCCTCCAGTTCTTTGAGCGACGATGGCGGCGGAAATCGACGTCTAACTGAAATCTCTAAAATCGAACATAAATGCTCTTTAATGTTGAGGTATGGGGATTGTGGGGGCCAGATGAGATGCTCAACTTCATTAGAATGTTCCTCGTGGCATGATTTAACGATGGTAGCTTAATGAATTGGTGCATTATCATCCTGAAAGATGGCGTTCCCCTCTGGGAACAGTGCTTGAACCATAGGATGCACTTGGTCGGCCAAAATGCCTAAATAATCGTGGCTGTTAATTTTTCCATGAAGGAATATCATTAGCCCGGTGGATCTCCATGAAATCGCACCCCAGATCATCACAGAACCTCCGCCATTTTTTACGTTTGGGAGAAGGCAGTCTGGATGGAATGCTTCTTTCGGCTGTCTCCAAACGTACACTCAGCCGGGGAACAGAAATAGGGTAAACGATGATTCTTCTGAGAATATCACATGTTTCCACTGATCGAGGGAACAATTCTGGAGGTTTCTACACCACTCTAAACGCTTGGAAACATTTGTCATTGAGGGCAGCGGTTTTCAAATTGCAGCTCTTCCGTGGAATCCAGATTTGTTCAGCTCCCGACAAAGCGTTTTTGTGGCAACAGGGTTCTGTAGGTGTTCATTGAGCTCAGCAGTGATTTTCGTAGCCGTGCTGTTGCGATCCTCTCCCACAATTCGCTTTAGAGTCCGACGTTCTCTATCAGTCAACTTCAACTTTCGGCCAGACCTGTGCTTTACTGCGGACGTTTTTTCCTTCTCTTTCTTTTCCAAAATTTTTATTAAGTATTTATGAAACAATAAGGGGGGAGAAGGGGAAAAGGAAAGGGAAATACAACAAGGAAAGAAGGGACAAAGTGGACCTTGCGTCCCAATTTACAGGAAAATAACATAATAATTTATACAGGCATTACACATATTATATGACTACAAAGGCAATATTATAAATAGTAAACATTAATCAAGAAAGACTAAATGATATGGCTTATTTGAATATACTTTTAAGGGAATAAAGGTATCCAGCTGGACCAATTTCGAGAAAATTTGTCTAGGTTGTTATGTATCAGAACTTGTTTGTGCTCGCAGGCTTTATGGAGGGTCATTCTGTCAATTACATCTTGGATACCGGGAGGGTCAGGCCTCTTCCAATGGAAGGCAATTAGTTGCCTAACTACTAGAAGAACATGGACCACTAAGGGAATAGAGGAATGAGCAATGCCCTCCGAGTCTAAGGATAAAAGAGGTAGTTGCGGAGATAGAGTTATGGATTTTGTGAGTAATGAATTAATTAGGGACGCACTATCTATCCAAAGAGGTCTAATATGGGGACAGTACCAGAGTATATGAAGCAAACTGCCATATTGACCACAACCTCACCAGCAGGACGAGGAGTGTTCTGAATTAATCCGAGTCTGGCTGGAGTGTAATACCAATGCGTTAGTATTTAATAGTGAGTTTCTTGGAGCGACATAGAGATAGAAGCGGAGTAGGAAATAAAACAAGCCTGTTCCCATTCTTGCGGACTTGGGGATATATGTAACTCTTGTTCACATTTCCGAAAGTTATAGGTCTTGATGAATATATAACGTTGGTAATAAGATTGGCGGCAGGCTCAGAGAGGCTTTGTTTAGAGTTAAGAAATAGCACAATCAAATCCTTCAACATTAGATATTGGAGGAATGAAGAAGAGGAGACTTTAAATTTATCTTTGATTTGGGAGAAAGGGATAAGACTAGATTCACTGACCAAATCCTTGATTTTTTTAACGTCACGTTCAGCCAAAATGGGATCCATGGCTGTATGGTATACGGAGCAGATTAAGTGGAGAGGGAGATTTTTAAGGAAGGTTAATTTATTAGTATCTCTTTTCTGTTTAGCAAATGTTTACCATGGAGCCAGAGTAGCGTCAAATATGGGATGAGAAGAAGGGGGGATTTTCGCTTTCCAATGGGTGACTGTTCAGTATCCTCCCGCTGAGAATCCTTAGAATCTTCCTCTCCTGAGGATTCATATGCCTGTAGTATACTCTCATGTTGTGAATGGACTTGAAATGAGTTCTGAGCAGAGGCTCCCTCTGGTGGTTACAAGCGGTACTGGACTGTCCAGTGAAGATTGTGAGGAGTGGGAATCAGGTGTTACTGACTGGTCTTATATAAGGGAGTCGCCTTCCCATCAGGGTTGCCGGTGATCAATTGTTCTGGTCTCACTCCATGATTCCTGTTTCCCTTGTAGCCTGCTGTGTCGTGTCTGCATCTCCTGCTAACAGATAAGACATTTTCTTCTTTTTGTTTTTGTGCTTTATTTTTGCATTTTGTCCTGCACTTCTGTGGGGGCCTTCAGGGTCCCCTCCGGGGGCTTTTGCCCTCTCAGTTTGGTTCAGCCACTGATGTTTGTACTTTTGCTTTTTCCAGTTTCTTCAGTGGCTGCTGTTTTGATTTTGTTACACCAGAGAACTAATTTAGGTGGTAGAGGTTGTGTGATCTCAGGTGTTTTTGAAATTAGTAGAGTTGGTGCTTTGCAGGGTTTTTTGGGATTGCAGTAAGTACCCTTCCTATCCTTTTCTATTTAGCTAGTTTGGGCCCCAACGTTTGCTCATACTATTTTCTGTCTGTGTCAGTATTTCTTCTTGTCTAACAGCCATTACATGTTTGGGGGCTTTCTATGTTCTTTGGGGATCTGCTCCGGGCAGATAGCTTTCCTATTTCTATCTTAGGTGTAGTTAGTTTCTCAGGCTGTGACGAGGCGTCTAGGACCAACGTAGGAACGCTCCACGGCTGCCTCTAGTTGTGGTGGTTAGTCAGGGTACTGCAATCTCATAGATTCCAACTGCTCTGGTGTATTGCCTTTTTTACCTGCACTCCTCAGTTACCGAAACATAACAGTATCACCGGCCTAAAATTTAAAGTTGTATGGTACTCACAGAAGGGAAAAATATTGTGAAAGAAAAAACGGTTGTCAGAGTTGTCAGAGATATTTTTCTGTTTGTTGCATTTTTTTTTTTTTCCCTCTGTATCTCTGGGTGCTGAGGAGGATTTTTTTCTCAATGGAGTTTGCACAGTTGTCTGGCCGTGTGGATCAGCTTGCCACTGAGGTTCGGAGTATTGCTGCATATCTTGCTAGGTTGCTAGGTTGCCTGTTGTGGAACCTAGGATTCCCATGCCAGATTTGTTTTTGGGGGATTGAGCTAAGTTTCAGAATTTCAAAAATAATTGTAAATAGTTTTTTGCCTTAAAATCTAAGTCCTCAGGGAACGCAGCGCAGCAGGTTCAAATTGTCATCTCTCTCCTGGGCGGCGATCCTCAGGATTGGGCTTTTTCCCTGACACCTGGGGATCCTGTTTTGAGTGATGTTGATGCATTTTTTCAGGCTTTGGGGTTATTGTACGATGAGCCTAATGTCACTGATCAAGCTGAAAAAGCCTTGTTGGCATTGAATCAGGGGCTTGATGACGCTGAGTTATACTGTCAGAGATTCCGTAGGTGGGCAGTCCTGACCAAGTGGAATGATGACGCTTTGGCGGCCCTTTTTCGGAAGGGTCTGTCAGATAATGTAAAGGATGTTATGGTGGGATTCCCTGTCCCCTCTGGTCTCAATGATTCTATGTCATTAGCGATTCAAATTGACACACGTTTGCGTGAGCGGAGAAGTATGCGTGGAATAGTGTTGCCTTGTGAACCTGCTTCTGAATCCATGCAGTGTGATAGAGTGGTGTCTGGGGCACAGCGTCATGAGTTTCGAAAGCGCAATGGGTTATGTTTCTACTGTGGTAATGCCTCTCATGCTATTTCAGTCTTCCCTAAGCGGGGAAGACGTTTTGCACGCTCAGTTGTCTTGGGTAGTGTTCAGACTAAGTTTTTATTAACTGTCACTCTGATATGCTCTCTGTCCTCATTTTCTGCTCAGGCTTTCGTTGATTCTGGAGCAGCTATTAACCTGATGGATTATGATTTTGCTAAACGTTGTGGGTTTCCCTTGATACCCCTACAGAAGTCTATTCCCCTACTGGAGATCGATTCTACCCCTTTGGCTGAGAATAAACCTCAGTTCTCTACTCAGGTGATAATGAGGGTTGAACCTGATCATCAGGAGTGCTGCAAATTTTTGGTTCTGTATAATCTGCATGATATTATCGTACTGGGTTTACCTTGGTTGCAGTCTCATAATCCTGTTTTGGATTGGAAAACTGTGTCTGTAACCAGTTGGGGCTGCCAATGTGTTAATACCAACACTCCTGTTTTTTCTGCCTCCCCCCAGGCTCAGAATGTTCCTGACTTTTTGATTGATTTTTCTGATGTGTTTAGCGAAAGTAAATCTGCATCCTTGCCTCCCCATAGGAGCTATGACTGCGCTATTGAATTAGTGCCTGGTAGTAAATTCCCTAAAGGTCGCCTTTTTAACTTGTCTGTACCTGAACATGACGCTATGCGGTCTTATATCAAGGAGTCATTGGAGAAGGGTCATATCAGACCATCCTCTTCACCCTTAGGTGCCGGTTTTTTCTTTGTGGCCAAAAAGGATGGTTCATTAAGGCCGTGTATTGATTATCGTCTTTTGAACAATATTACTGTGAAATATCAATATCCGTTACCCTTGATTTCTGAGTTGTTTTCCAGGGTGAAAAATGCTACTTGGTTTACCAAGCTTGACCTCAGGGGAGCATATAAGCTTATTCGCATTAAGCACGGGGATGAATGGAAGATGGCATTTAATACCCCTGAGGGGCATTTTGAGTACCTTGTGATGCCCTTTGGGCTCACTAATGCTCCTTCTGTCTTCCAGTCCTTCATGAATGACATTTTCAGGGATTTTGTGGATAAATTTCTGATTGTTTATTTGGATGATATCTTGATTTTTTCCAATGACTGGGACTCTCATGTGAAACATGTTCGAACTGTATTCCAGATTTTGAGAGAGAATGCTCTGTATGTGAAGGGATCAAAGTGTCTTTTTGGCGTACAGAGGATCTCATTTTTGGGATTCATGTTGTCCCCATCTGTTATTGAAATGGACCCGGTCAAGGTTCAGGCCATCTGTGATTGGGTCCAACCTACTTCATTAAAGGCTCTTCAAAGATTTTTGGGTTTTGCCAATTTTTATCGTAAATTTATTGGTAATTTCTCGGTTATTGTTAAACCTTTAACTGATTTGACCAAAAAGGGTTCTGATGTGGTGAATTGGCCTCCTGAGGCAGTCTCTGCATTTCAGGAACTTAAGCAGAGATTCACTTCTGCTCCTGTTCTACGGCAGCCTGATGTTTCTCTACCATTTCAGGTGGAGGTTGATGCCTCTGAAATTGGGGCAGGTGCCGTTTTGTCCCAAAGAGATCCAGAGACCTCTAAAAGTAACCCTTGTGCCTTTTTCTCTCGAAAATTTTCTCCTACTGAACGTAATTATGACGTGGGTAATCGGGAGTTATTGGCCATGAAGTGGACTTTTGAAGAGTGGAGACATTGGCTGGAGGGAGCCAAACATCAGGTGGTGGTCCTTACGGACCATAAGAATCTGGTTTATCTGGAATCTGCCAAGCGACTTAATCCTAGACAGGCCAGGTGGGCCTTGTTTTTCACACGTTTTAATTTTGTGGTTTCATTTCTTCCTGGCACTAAGAATGTTAAGGCGGATGCCCTCTCGAGGAGTTTCCTGGCGGACTCTCCTGAGTTATCTGATCCTTCTGTTATTTTGAAAGAGGGTATAGTTCTTTCCGCCATCTCCCCAATTTGAGACTGGCTCTGGAGGGGTGTCAGGAGGATAAGCCCGAGCGCTGCCCTGTTGGGAAATTGTTTGTCCCGGACCAGTGGAAAAAGAGTGTGATGTCTGGGATTCATTGTTCCGCGCTGGCCGGTCATCCCGGAATTTTTGGTACCAGAGACTTGGTTAGTCGGTCCTTTTGGTGGCCTACCTTGTCTCGTGATGTCAGGGAATTTGTGCAGTCCTGCGGGACTTGCTCTCGCTCCAAGCCTTGCTCTCGCTCTAGTGGTTTGTTGATGCCATTGCCTGTGCCCAAGAGACCATGGACCCATATCTCTATGGATTTCATTTCCGACCTCCCTGTTTCTCAGAGAATGACCGTCATCTGGGTGATTTGTGATAGGTTTTCCAAGATGATACATCTTGTGCCATTACCTAAGTTGCCTTCCTCCTCTGAATTGGTGCCTTTGTTCCTTCAGCACGTGGTTCGTTTACACGGCATTCCTGAGAACATTGTGTCTGACAGAGGAGTCCAGTTTGTTTCAAGATTTTGGAGGACCTTTTGTTCTAAACTTGGTGTTCAATTGTCTTTCTCCTCGGCGTTTCATCCCCAGACCAATGGTCAAACTGAGAGAACAAACCAGACATTGGAGACTTATCTAAGATGCTTTGTGTCTGCTGATCAGGATGACTGGGTCTCTTTTTTGCCTTTGGCTGAGTTTGCTCTTAATAATAGGGCTAGCTCTGCCACTTTGATGTCTCCATTTTTCTGTAATTCTGGGTTTCACCCTCGATTTTCTTCAGGACAGACGGAGGCTTCTGTCTGTCCAGGTGTTGACTCTGTTGTGGAGCGTATGCAACAGATTTGGGACCAGGTAGTGGAGAGGTTGTCCCTCTCTCAGGAGAGGGCCCAGCGGTTTGCTAACCGGCATAGGACTGATGGTCCTCGGTTTAAAGTGGGGGACTTGGTCTGGTTGTCCTCAAAAAATATTCCTATGAGAGTGGCATCTCCTAAATTTAAGCCTAGGTTCATTGGACCTTATAAGATCATGGAGATTCTTAATCCTGTTTCTTTTCGTTTGCTTCTTCCAGGGACATTTAAGATCCATAATGTGTTCCACAAGTCCTTGTTGAAGAGGTTTGTTGAGCCAGTGGTTCCTACTACTGTGCCTCCTGACCCTGTTTTGGTTGAGGGCAATCTGGAGTATGTGGTTGAGAAAATATTGAATTCTCGTTTTTCTAGACGGAAACTCCAGTATTTGGTTAAGTGGAGAGGTTATGGTCAGGAAGACAATTCTTGGGTGTTTGCTTCGGACATCCATGCTAGGAGACTCATCCGTGCGTATCATAGAACTCATCCTGACCGACCTGGTTGCTCAAGTGAGGGTTCAATGACCCCTCCTCAAGGGGGGGGTACTGTTGTGAATGGACTTGAAATGAGTTCTGAGCAGAGGCTCCCTCTGGTGGTTACAAGCGGTACTGGACTGTCCAGTGAAGATTGTGAGGAGTGGGAATCAGGTGTTACTGACTGGTCTTATATAAGGGAGTCGCCTTCCCATCAGGGTTGCCGGTGATCAATTGTTCTGGTCTCACTCCATGATTCCTGTTTCCCTTGTAGCCTGCTGTGTCGTGTCTGCATCTCCTGCTAACAGATAAGACATTTTCTTCTTTTTGTTTTTGTGCTTTATTTTTGCATTTTGTCCTGCGCTTCTGTGGTGGCCTTCAGGGTCCCCTCCGGGGGCTTTTGCCCTCTCAGTTTGGTTCAGCCACTGATGTTTGTACTTTTGCTTTTTCCAGTTTCTTCAGTGGCTGCTGTTTTGATTTTGTTACACCAGAGAACTAATTTATGTGGTAGAGGTCGTGTGATCTCAGATGTTTTTGAAATTAGTAGAGTTGGTGCTTTGCAGGGTTTTTTGGGATTGCAGTAAGTACCCTTCCTATCCTTTTCTATTTAGTTAGTTTGGGCCCCAACGTTTGCTCATACTATTTTCTGTCTGTGTCAGTATTTCTTCTTGTCTAACAGCCATTACATGTTTGGGGGCTTTCTATGTTCTTTGGGGATCTGCTCCGGGGCAGATAGCTTTCCTATTTCTATCTTTAGGTGTAGTTAGTATCTCAGGCTGTGACGAGGCGTCTAGGACCAACGTAGGAACGCTCCACGGCTGCCTCTAGTTGTGGTGGTTAGTCAGGGTACTGCAATCTCATAGATTCCAACTGCTCTGGTGTATTGCCTTTTTTACCTGCACTCCTCAGTTACCGAAACATAACACTCTCATGTATATTTTCCTCTTCTATGAAATGTACCTTTCTTTTCTTTTTCAGTTGCTTTTTTTTTCTTCTCTTTCAAACTCTGTTAGGGTCTGCGCAACGCACCAAATATATGATGTAGAGAGGTGCGTTCGCAGCCCGGGGTCCACCGTGCAGGCGGAGCCTGCTGCTAGTAAAATGGCGCAAGAATCGAACTCTGTTATCCCGCAGAGTCGCCAAAATAAACACGCTAGGGCGCTATCTCGCGTTGAAAGCGAACCCTGTTACGTCACAGAGCAGCAGAGACAAACTTCTGTGTCCTGTCAGGCACCCAGGTACACACTTGACTGCTAAGCGAACATAGAACGTGATCATGCGCTAATGTCCTCGCGGGAGTCACCCGCAATCTATGGCGTCTGAATGCCAGGCCCTGAATACGGCAATCAAACTCCTCACCGGTTATGCCGGTAATCTAGGGCATCTAGGACACCAACCCTGACCAGCTAGCATACCAAGCTCCTCACCGATTAAGTCGGTATTGTAATGGCGTATTTCAGCCGCCCTAACCACACACACGCATGACCACACTGGCACAGAGCATATAACGGTTGATATTAGCTCATGGCGGCCCAGCCATGCCACCCTTTTATAGTAACAGCTACAGGACCTGCCAGAAACAAGGACCAATGAGAAACTGTTCCAAAACACATGCAGTTTCAGGACCTTCCTGGCGGACCAATAGGAGCTGCTGCAGTACCTGAACATGTGACCCCTGATCTCCAATGAGAGATCTTACCCTGGGCATGCTCAGAAGGGGAAACGCAGGACTTCGTCCCAAAGATGTCTGCTACAGTACTGGCTCTAATAGCAGATCCAGGAGAGGCAGCAGCAAGTCTCTGCACAGTATTGGAATGGGCAAGACTCTGGGACCGACGTCTCTGCTGAGCAGGCTCCACTGCGGTCGGAGATGAATGGGGGACCGCAGCAGGACTGGTTTGAGACTCCACTTGTGCAGCAGCGGGAAATTGAACCCTAACAAACACAGTCATTACTTTGGAGACAGTACCTCTTGACACGCCAAGCATTCGGGCACTTTTGGTTACACTAGCGCCGACCATCCGAGCACCAACAATTTGGCCTCTTTGAAAATCTGAAATGACTGCCATTGGTATCAGTTTCTCATCAATGTTCTTACAATTATGCAAAACAAACAGTTAATTTACATACACATATGACATAACACAAATAATCAACTACAAAACATTACCATATGTCACGGTTTGCATGTTTATAACATGTTTGAAGATGATGATGCCAAAACGTTAGGTGTTTCCATTATTTTGTATATCGCCTACTTTTCTGAAGTTTCAAAAAATGCAAGAACTGAGTCGTCAGTGCTGGCTCCTGGTCAGGAACAACACCTTTCCTTGTGTGCTTCACCCCCACCAAAAGTGAAGGATGCTGCAGCCCACACTTCAGATTACTCCATGAAGCTCTTTTCACATACCATGCCTGTGTTATCAAGTCAAATCCTCAATTGCCCAGTCCAACATGAATCAGAGATGGAGTGCACATCATGATGCACAGCCACTGCTAGATGATTCTGCTGGTACATTAACACAGAGCACTACATTTCCCTCACAGTCTATTGAGCTAGATTCTGACCCTGATGAAACCCAGGTGCCCCAGATTACATTGAAGAGGAGGTGGTGGATGACCCAGTTGTTGACCCGGATTGTCATCCATTTGTGGAAGAGGGTGCCGCTGGCAATAGCTCAGAAAAGGAGAAGGGTCCGCAGCAGGCATCGACATCGCAGCAGCGGTTATCTGGCAGGCCCGTAGCACTCCAAAAAGGTGTTAAAAAAGCAAAAGAGAGTTGCAGGACAGCTTGGCCAGGTAGTCAAATTAGCACAGCGTGCAAGCCCTGAAAATTGATCCCTTAGTAGGAAGAGTCCAGTGTGGCACTTTTTGGACAGAAATCCTATTGATGAGGCAAAGGTTATCTGTAAACAGTGCGGAAGGACCTTTAGCCGAGGGAAAAATCTCAGAAATTTGAATACCAGTTGCATGCTTAGACATTTTATGAACATGCACTTGATCGCCCGTCAGGGCAGTGGAATACTCGGTACTGGGCTGGTGTCTTAAAGGGGATGTGTTACAGCGGGAGTGACCTGGTCCTTGGCTCTGGGCGTCCAATAAAAGGGGAATACGTACAGGGGATGATAGAGTTTGTAGTAAGGTATTCGTGACGCCACCTGTGGTTTCTGGTCAGAGGTGACCAGCGCTGCAGTGCAGATCCTCTGGGACAGATGGTGTGATGCAGCAGAGTTGGAATAGCTTCCCACAAGTGAAGCTTGTCCCAGGGCAGAGAGATGGTATAGAAAGTAATGGTGCTGAAAGATGTAGCAGAGTGGAGTGTGTTTTGCAGGAAGGACTTGAGGAGACACAGTCAGATGCATTTTCCAAAGCTTTACTCACAGTTTTTGCAGGCAAAGTGTCCAGGGCACTGAGTACAGATGGTGCTGGAGTCGGTGGGCCTGTAAGCAATTTAGAATCCCCTTAATTCAGGTGGGATGTGAGGTCTCCTTTCTAGCGCTATTCTCTGAGTCACTGGCTGCTATAAGCTCCGTCCAAGTTTCTCTCTCTGTCTCTTGTCTAGGTAGAACTTCACTCTCATAACAGGCAGCTGTAACCTGCTTCAGGAATCACTCATTTATGGAGTCTCCGGCTCACATGTGCTGCTTCTGTGTCATAGAGTATTAGTTGCGGCAGATAATCTGCTGTCTCCTACCCTCCGGATTCTGCTCCTGGGACTTTAGTTTACCCACTCAGCCTCGGACTTCGGGGGTCCGGATTCTGGCACTCCGACCAGGGGGTGAGCTCTCTATAGCCCCTCTTTACCCCAGCTTGTCTCCACATGTCTCTCCTCTCTTGTCCCTCCAACCACACTCACTAACTCCTCCCCCAGCCAGAATGTTCTTGAGGAGCTCTCCTGAAATCAGGTGTTGGAGATCCCCCTTCTGGTCCGGAGTAGAAAAGGTATTGTATGCTGTGTTACCTGTTAAAGGGATCCTTCCTTGCTTTCAGGCATAACATCACTCCCCCTGGAGGGAGGCAAGGTCACTGTGGCAACCAAACTCCTGGGGTGCCACACTTGCAAGCGTGGACGGACTACAAAACCTACAAATTTCCCCCAGGTCCTGCGTCAGCACCTGGCACACCCGGGCAAGTGCCGGTTCCCTGAGCAGGTGGGGGGTGCGACTCGTGTGCGACCGCACTGGCACAGGGCCCCTCATAGTACAAAAATTTGTCTGTGACGGTGGGATAGGCCCATTCGCCGTCAGACACACCGGCGTACAATGAGGGGCCCTGTGTCAGTGCCATCGCCCACGAGTTGACCCCCTGCATGCTAAGGGCCCCAGCACTTGCAATACTTACCTCTCCATGCTCCACCACTGTGACGTCTTCCGCTGTGACGTCTTTCCTGACAGTAACATTCAGGTTAGAGAGCGTAATGACTTCACGTCTGTACTCCCTCTGCCTAAAAAGTCCAACTGCAGAGAGCTGTAAGACGGCGACGCTGATGAGTCCAGAGTAGAGCAGTGCACAGCGAGGAGAGGTATTTCATTTTATGTAATGTTTGGAGGAATATATCTGTAGCATTTTACACTGGATCATTAATAATAAGGCCCATCATATATGGAGCATTCTTTTGGCCCATAACACACTGGAGAATCATCTATGGGGCACATCATATATTGGAGCATTCTAAATGGGGCAGATGAGACACTGGAGCAGTATATACATGGCCAATTAAACACTGGAACATTAATAATTGGGCCCAAAATATATGGAGCTTTCTTTTGGCCCATAAGACACTGGAGCATCATCCATGGGGCACATCATATATTGGAGCATTCTAAATGGGGCAGATGAGACACTGGAGCAGCATTTCCGTGGCCCATTACATACTGGAACATTAATAATTGGGCCCATTATATATGGAGCTTTCTTTTGTCAAATAAGACACTGGAGCATCATCCATGGGGCCCATTATACACTGGAGTATTGTAAATGAGGGACATTAGACACTGGAGCAGCCTCTCCGGGGCCCATTATACACTGGTACATTAATAATGGGGCCCATTATATATGGAGCATTCTTTTGGCCTATAAGACACTGGAGCATCATCCATGGGGCACATCCTGTATTGGAGCATTCTAAATGGGGCAGATGAGACACTGAAGAAGCATTTACGTGGCCCATTACACACTGGAACATTAATAATTGGCCCAATACATATGGAATTTTCTTTTGGCCCATAAGACACTGGAGCATCATCCATGGGGCCCATCATATACTGGAGTTTTGTAAATGGGGCAGATCAGACACTGGAGTAGCATTTACATGGCCCAATACACACTGTACATTAATAATTGGGCCCATTTTATATGGAGCATTCTTTTGGCCCATAAGACACTGGAGCATCATCCATGGGGCCCATCATATACTGGAGTATTGTAAATGGGGGACATTAGACACTGGAGCAGCCTTTCCTTGGCCCATTATACACTGGTACATTAATAATGGGGCCCATTATATATGTAGCATTCTTTTGGCCCATAAGACACTGGAGCATCATCCATGGGGCACATCATGTACTCTAGCATTCGAAATGGGGCAGATGAGACCTGGAGCAGCATTTACGTGCATTTACAATGCACACTGGAATATTAATAATTGGGCCCATTATATATGGAGCATTCTTTTGGCCCATAAGACACTGGAGCATCATCATGGGGCCCATCATATACTGGAGTATTGTAAAAGGGGGACATTAGATGCTGGAGCAGCCTTTCTGGGCCCATTATACACTGGTATATTAATAATGGGGCCTATTATATATGGAGCATTCTTTTGCCCATAATACACTGGAGCATCATCCATGGGGCCCATCATGTACTGGAGTATTGTAAATGGGGACATTAGACGCTGGAGCATCATCCATGGGGACCATCATATACTGAGTATTGTAAATGGTGGACATTAGACACTGGAGCAGCCTTTTCGGGGCCCATTATAAACTGGTACATTAATAATGGGGCCCATTATATATGTAGCTTTGTTTTGGCCCATAAGACACTGGAGCAGCATCCATGGGGCCCATCATATACTGGAGTATTGTAAATGAGGAACATTAGACACTGGAGCAGCCTTTCGGGGCCCATTATACACTGGTACATGAATAATGGGGCCCATTATATATGGAGCATTCTTTTGACCCATGAGACCCTGGAACATCATCCATGGGGCCCATCATATACTGGAGTATTGTAAATGGGGGGCATTAGACACTGGAGCAGCCTTTCCGGGGCCCATTATACACTGGTACATTAATAATGGGGCCCATTATATATGGAGCATTCTTTTGGTCCATAAGACACTGGAGCATCACCCATGGGGCCCATCATGTATTGTAGCATTCTAAATGGGGCAGATCAGACACAGGAGCAGCATTTACGTGGCTCATTACACACTGGAACATTAATAAAGGGGCCCATTATATATGGAGCTTTGTTTTGGCCCATAAGACACTGGAGCAGCATCCATGGGGCCCATCATGTATTGGAGCATACAAAATGGGGCAGATCAGACACTGGAGCAGCATTTACGGGCCCATTACACACTGGAACATTAATAATTGGGCCCATTATATATGGAGTTTTCTTTTGGCCCATAAGACACTGGAGCATCATCCATGGGGACCACCATGTATTGGAGCATTCAAAATGGGGCAGATGAGACACTGGAGCAGCATTTATGTGGCCCAATACACACTGGAGCATTAATAATTGGGCCCATTATATACGGAGCATTCTTTTGGCCCATAAGACAATGGAGCATCATCCATAGGGCCCATTATATATTGGAGTATTGTAAATGGGGGACATTAGACACTGGAGCAGCCTTTCCGGGCCCATTATACACTGGTACATTAACAAAGGGGCCCATTATATATGGAGCATACTTTTGGCCCATAAGACACTGGAGCATCATCCATGGGGCACATCATATACTGGAGTATTGTAAATGGGGGACATTAGATGCTGGAGCAGCATCTACGGGGCCCATTATACACTGGATTATTAATAATGGGGCCCATTATATATGGAGCTTCTTTTGGCCCATAAGACACTGGAACATCATCCATGGGGCCCATCATGTATTGGAGCATTCGAAATGGGGCAGATCAGACACAGGAGCAGCATTTACATGGCCCATTATACACTGGAACATTAATAATTGGACCCATTATATATGGAGCATTTTTTGGATATTAAGACTCTGGAGCATAATCCATGGGCACATCACATACTGGAGTATTGTAAATGGGGACAACAGACACAGGTGCAGCCTTTCCGGGGCCCATTATACACTGGTATATTAATAATTGGGCCCATTATATATGGAGCATTTTTTTGGCACATAAGACACTGGAGCATCATCCATGGGGCACATCATGTATTGGAGGATTGTAAATGGGGGATATCGGACATTGGAGCAGCATTTTTGGGGCCAATTGCACACTGGAAAATTAATAAATTTGCACATTATATATGGAGCATTTTTTTGGCCCATAAGACACTGGAGCATCATCCATGGGCACACCATGTATTGGAGAATTCGAAATGGGGCAGATCAGACACTGGAGTAGCATTTACGGGGCCCATTACACACAGAAACATTAATAATTGGGCCCATTATATATGGAGCTTTCTTTTGGCCCATAAGACACTGGAGCAGCATCCATGGGGCCCATATATACTGGAGTATTGTAAATGGGGGACATCAGACACAGGAGCAGCATTTACGGGCCCATTATACACTGGTACATTAATAATGGGGCCCATTATATATGGAGTATTCTTTTGGCCCATAAGACACTGGAGCATCATCCATGGGGCCCATCATATACTGGAGTTTTGTAAATGGGGGACATTAGAAGCTGGAGCAGCCTTTCTGGGGCCCATTATACACTGGTACATTAATAATGGGGCCTATTATATATGGAGCATTCTTTTCGCCCATAATACACTGGCGCATCATCCATGGGACCCATCATGTACTGGAGTATTGTAAATGTGGGACATTAGACCCTGGAGCATCATCCATGGGGCCCATCATATACTGGAGTATTGTAAATGGGGAAGATCAGACACTGGAGCAGCCTTTCCGGGGCCCATTATACACTGGTACATTAATAATGGGGCCCATTATATATGGAGCATTCTTTTGGCCCATAAGACACTGGAGCATCATCATGAGGCCCATCATATACTGGAGTATTGTAAATGGGGATCATTAGACACTGGAGCAGCCTTTCCGTGGCCCATTATACACTGGTACATGAATAATGGGGCCCATTATATACGGAGCATTCTTTTGGCCCATAGGACACTGGAACATCATCCATTTGGCCCATCATATACTGGAGTATTGTAAATGGGGGGCATTAGACACTGGAGCAGCCTTTCCGGGGCCCATTATACACTGGTACATTAATAATGGGGCCCATTATATATGGAGCATTGTTTTGGCCCATAAGACACTGGAGCATCATCCATGGGGCACATCCTGTATTGGAGCATTCTAAATGGGGCAGATCAGACACTGGAGCAGCATTTACGTGGCTCATTACACACTGGAACATTAATAATGGGGCTCATTATATATGGAGCTTTGTTTTGGCCCATAAGACACTGGAGCAGCTTACATGGGGCCCATCATGTATTGGAGCATACCCATTACACACTGGAACATTAATAATGGGGTCCATTATATATTGAGTTTTGTTTTGGCCCATACGACACTGGAGCAGCATCCATGGGCCCATCATGTATTGGAGCATTCGAAATGGGCAGATCAGACACTGGATCAGCATTTACGGGGTTCATTACACACTGGAACATTAATAATTGGGCCCATTAAATATGGAGTTTTCTTTTGGCGCATAAGACACTGGAGCATCATCCATGGGACCCATCATATACTGGAGTATTGTAAATGAGGGACAACAGACACTGGAGCATCACCCATGGGCACATCATGTATTGGAGCATTCGAAATGGGCAGATCAGACACAGTAGCAGCATTTACAGGGCCCATTACACACTGAAACATTAATAATTGGGGGCATTATATATAGAGCTTTCTTTTGGCCCATAAGACACTGGAGCATCATCCATGGGGCCCATTATATACTGGAGTATTGTAAATGGGGGACATCAGACACGCGAGCAGCATTTACAGGGGCCCTTTATACACTGGTACATTAATAATGGGGCCCATTATATATGGAGCATTCTTTTGGCCCATAAGACACTGGATCATCATCCATGGGGCACATCATGTATTGGAGCATTCTTAATGGGGCAGATCAGACACTGAAGCAGCATTTACGTGGCCCATTACACACTGGAACATTATTACCGTATATACTCGTGTATAAGCCGAGATTTTCAGCACCTTTTTTCGTGCTGAAAATGCCCCCTCGGCTTATACACGAGTCATAGGGCAGAAACCAGCGGGGGAGGGGATGCCGCGGCAGGAGCCGGTGGCTGGGTTCATACTCACCCCTCCCCGTGCCATCGCTGAGGGTCCCTGCAATCCTGCGTTCTCCCCGGCTTTCTGCAGCTCTCCAACACTGAGCGGTGATGTAATACCCGCTCATTAAGGTCATGTAATATGGACGCGACGCCACTCCCATGGGCGTGGCCTCCATATTCATGGCCTTAATGAGCGGTATTACATCACCGCTCAGCGCTGGAGAGCTGCAGGAAGCCGGGGAGAACGCAGTATTGCAGGGACGCTCAGCGATGGCACGGGGAGGGGTGAGTATGATGGAGGAGAGGACAAGGAGCACGGAGCTGGACGGGGGATAGAACGGTGGACGGGGAAGCATGGAGGAGGACGGTGGGAGAACGGAGGACGGGGGAAGCATGGAGGAGGATGGGGGAAGCATGGAGCAGGACGGGGGAGGACGGGGGAAGCATGGAGGAGGACAATGAGTACTGAGCAGGACGGGGGGAGGATGGAGGGCACAGAGGAGCACGGAGCAGGACGGGGGGAGAGGATGGAGGGCATAGAGGAGCACGGAGCAGGACGGGGGGGCACAGGAGGACGGAGAAGGAATGGGGGAGCACAGCGGAGGACGGAGCAGGAGGGGGGAGTACAGAGGAGAATGGGGGAGCACAGAGCTGGATGGGGGAGCAAGGAGCAGGACGGGGGCAGCACAGAGCAGGAGGGCAGTTTATACACCGGGCTTATACACGAGTCAATAAGTTTTCCCAGTTTTTTGTGGCAAAATTAAGGGGTCGGCTTATACACGGGTCGGCTTGTCGGGTCGTCTTATACACGAGTATATGCGGTAATTGGGCCCAATATATATGGAGCTTTCTTTTGGCTCATAAGACACTGGTGCATCATCTATGGGGCACATTATGTATTGGAGCATTCTAAATGGGGCAGATCAGACACTGGAGCAGCATTTACGTGGCCCATTACACACTGGAACATTAATAATTTAGCCCATTATATATAGAGCATTTTTTTGGCCCATAAGACACTGGAGCATCATCCATGGGGCATATCATATACTGAAGTATTGTAAATGGGGGACATCAGACACAGAAGCAGCATTTCCGGGGCCCATTATACACTGGTATATTAATAATGGGGCCCATTATATATGGAGTAGAGTTGAGCGATACTTCCCGATATCAAGAAGTATCGGATCGGAATGGGTATCGTCGATACCCGATTCCGATACCGGAAATCCAATGCAAGTCTATGGGACAGAAATATCGGAACTAAAAAAAACCCTTTCTTTCCTTGTAAACACTAAATATACACACATAGAATACTATATATATATATTATACATGTCATTGCGACATATATATATATATATACATATATTTATAGTTCATACACTTCTACATAGTAAAATAGCTTCTGATTCAATTGCCGGGTAATGCCGGCTTTTGTGAAAATACAGAAGCACCCTACATGAAATGACACTTGGTTTACATAGAGTTAACCATGTCTTTTCATGTAGTTTGATATCTGGTTTTCACAAACAATTACATGAGTGTATGTGTGCAAAATTTCACACCTGTAGGGGTTAATTAAAGGTGTAAATTCGTTGTAAAAAAACTGACTTTTTTGCTACGAATTTACACCTTTAACTAACCCCTACATGTGTCAAATTTTGCACACATACACTCATGTAATTGTTAGTGAAAACAATATATCAAACAACTTGAAATGACATGGTTAACTGTATGTAAACCATGTGTCATTTCATGTCGGGTTCTGCATTTTCACAAGAGCCGGCAATTGAATTAGCGGCTATTATACTATGTAGAAGTGTATGAACTATAAATATAAATATATATATGTGTCACAAATTCAATGACATGTGTATATAATATATATATATATATATATATATATATGAGGTGTAAAATTGTTGAAAAAAAATGTGTGGGCTCCCGCCCTATTTTCTCAACCAGACAGACAAAGCCACCAAGTGGGGGCAGATAATAATAGCCCAGAGAGGGACCATTATTTTTGCCCCCCCGGCTACTAACATCTGCCCCCAGACACCCCAGAAAAGACAAATCTATAATTAGATTCACCCTTTCTGGCACTTTGCCCGTCTATTCCCATTGCCCTGTAGCGGTGGCGAATGGGTTAATAAGGGGTTAAAGCCACCTTGCTATTGAAAGGTGACCTTAAGCCAGGTTAACAATTGAGAGCTGTCAATTAGACAACTATCAATTATTAATCCTATTGCATGAAATAAAAATAAAACACACACTTTAATTAAAAATAATTTTAATGAAATAAAGACACATGTTTTTGACCATCTTTTATTTTACTGCAAAAACCATTTCCTGTAATAAAAATAAAATAAAAAAGCAAAATTATTCTTACCTATCTGATGCACAGTCAGGTCCCACGGTGTAATCCATCAGAAAGGGTTAATGTTTACTGCAGGGACCGCAGCTAATGCTGCAGCCTCACATTAAACCCCAGAATGAATCTTCTCCTCTCCTGGCTGACAGGAGAGGAAGTGGAAAGCTTAATTGATTGCTCCTCACTTTCACTTCAGGTCAGCCAGGGACATCATCAGTGACGTCAGAGGGAACTGATTAACAAAAATAAGGGATTCCCTCGAAAAAAAAAATGGCGTGGGGTCCCCCCTATTTTTGTTAACCAGCCTGATGAAGCAGACTACTGAAGCCTGGTTTTTCAGGCTGTTAAGGAGCCAAGATCCATGGACCTTGCAAGCCTGATAATACCAGGCCACAGCAGTCTGTTTATCTTGGCTGGATAACAAAAATAGGGAATCCCCTTGAAAAAAAATGGCGTGGGGTCCCCCCTATTTTTGTTAACCAGCCAGATGAAGCAGACTGCTGAGGCCTGGTTTTTCAGGCTGGTAAGGATCCAATATCCATGGACCTTGCAAGCCTAAAAATACCAGGCCACAGCAGTCTGCTTAGCTTGGCTGGTTAACAAAAATAGGGGATCCCCTCAAAAAAAAAATGGCGTGGGGATCCCCCTATTTTTGTTAACCAGCCAAGTAAAATGCAGACTGCTGCGGCCTGGAATTAAAAGACTGTCAAGGCCCATGGATTTTGGCCCTCAACAGCCTGATAATACCAGCCTACAGCAGCCCCACATTTGGCGCATCAAAAGATGTGCCAATTGTGGCACTTTACCCGGCTCTTCCCACTTGCCCTGTAGCGGTGGCAAGCGGGGTAATAAGGGGTTAATGTCACCATTGATTGATCGGTGACAATAAGCCCGGTTAATAATGGAGAGGCGACAATAAGACACCGATCCATTATTAATCCCAAAGTTTTTAAATGTTTAAAAAAAAGACACAGCAAGAAAAAAGTATTTTAATGAAATAAAAGAGACAACACAGTTTTCATTAATTTTATTACATGCTCATCCTGCGACGCCATCGTTCTCCTGGAAAAAAAGAAAAAAAACAAACCAACAGTATACCACCTGTCCGACGCAGTCCATAGTAACGAGTGTCCCACGACAATCCAGGTCTGCTACATCGGAATGTCAGGCAGAGCCTGACATCCCGATGCAGCACAGCTGCTTACCAGCTTCTCCGGCGGTGACGTCATCAGACTGCTTTACGGCCGCGAATACCCGGCAGCACGTGCAGTTATCGCGAGAAACTGCACGTGACCTCCAGGGAGAAGATAATGGCGGCCATCAAGCAGTCCAGGACGTGACCTCGGGGATCTTCTGCCAGGTAAGTGCCGCTGACTCCTGACAGACCCGACCGACGGACACTGACAGTGACAGGAACATTCCGATTCCGGTATCCGATATGACAAAAATATCGGAACTCGGAATTCCGATACAGCGAATATCGGCCGATACCCGATATTTGCAGTATAGGAATGCTCAACACTAATATGGAGCTTTATTTTTGCCCATAAGACACTGGAGCATCATCCATAGGGCCCATTATATACTGGACTATTGTAAATGAGGGACATCAGACACTGGAGCAGCATTTCCGGGGCCATTATACCCTGGTACTTTAATAATGGTGCCCATTATATATGGAGCATTCTTTTGGCCCATAAGACAATGGAGCCTCATCCATGGGGCCCATCATGTATTGTAGAATATAAATGGGGCAGATCAGACACTGCAGCAGCATTTACGTGGCTCATTACACACTGGAACATTAATAATTGGGCCCATTATATATGGAGCATTCCTTTGGCCCATAAGACACTGGAGCATCATCCATGGGGCCCATCATGTATAGGAGCATTCGAAATTGTGCAGATGAGACACTGGAGAAGCATTTAGGTGGCCCATTACACACTGGAACATTATTAATTTGGCCCAATATATATGGAGCTTTCTTTTGGCCCATAAGACACTGGAGCATCATCCATGGGGCCCATCATATACTGGAGTATTGTTAATGGGGGACATCGGACACAGAAGCAGCATTTCCGGGGCCAATTGCACACTGGAACATTAATAATTTTGCACATTATATATGGAGCATTCTTTTGGCCCATAAGACACTGGAGCATCATCCATGGGGCACATCATGTATTGGAGCATTCGAAATGGGGCAGATCTGACACTGGAGCAGCATTTAAGTGGCCCATTACACACTGGAACATTAATAATTGGGCCCATTATATATGGAGCTTTCTTTTGGCTCATAAGACACTGGAGCATCAACCATGGGGCACATCATGTATTGGAGGAGCATTTGAAATGGGGCAGATCAGACACTGGAGCAGCATTTACGTGGCCCATTACACACTGGAACATTATTAATTGGGCCCAATATATATGGAGCTTTCTTTTGGCCCATAAGACACTGGAGCATCATCCATGGGGCCCATCATATACTGTAGTATTGTAAATGGGGGACATCAGACACTGGAGCAGCATTTCCGGAGCCCATTATACACTGGTATATTAATAATGGGGCCCATTATATATGGAGCTTTCTTTTTGCCCATAAGACACTGGAGCATCATCCATAGGGCCCATTATATACTGGAATATTGTAAATGGGGGACATCAGACACTGGAGCAGCATTTCCGGAGCCCATTATACACTGGTACTTTAATAATGATGCCCATTATATATGGAGCATTCTTTTGGCCCATAAGACAATGGAGCCTCATCCATGGGGCCCATCATGTATTGTAGAATAGTAAATGGGGCAGATCAGACACTGGAGCAGCATTTACGTGGCCCATTATACACTGGAACATTAATAATTGGGCCCATTATATATGGAGCATTCTTTTGGCCCATAAGACACTGAAGCATCATCCATGGGGCACATCATGTATTGGAGCATTCGAAATGGGGCAGATGAGACACTGGAGCAGCATTTACATGGCCCATTACACACTGGAACATTAATAATTGGGCCCATTATATATGGAGCTTTCTTTTGGCCCATAAGACACAGGAGCATCATCCATGGGGCCCATCATATACTGGAGTATTGGAAATGGGGGAAATCTGACACAGAAGCAGCATTTCCGGGGCCAATCGCTCACTGGAGCATTAATAATTGGGCACATTATATATGGAGCATTCTTTTAGCCCATAAGACACTGGAGCATCAACCATGGGGCACATCATGTATTGGAGCATTCGAAATGGGGCAGATCAGACACTGGAGCAGCATTTACATGGCCCATTACACACTGGAACATTATTAATTGGGCCCGATATATATGGAGCTTTCTTTTGGCCCATAAGACACTGGAGCATCATCCATGGGGCCCATCATATACTTGAGTATTGTAAATGGGGGACATTAGACACTGGAGCAGCCTTTCCGGGGCCCATTATACACTTGTACATTAATAATGGGGCCAATTATATATGGAGCAATCTTTTGGCCCATAAGACACTGGAGCATCATCCATGGGGCACATCCTGTAGTGAGCATTCTAAATGGGGCAGATCAGACACAGGATCAGAATTTACGTGGCCCATTACACATTGGAACATTAATAATTGGGCACATTATATATGGAGCATTCTTTTGGCCCATAAGACACTGGAGCATCATCCATGGGTCACATCATGTATTGTAGCATTTGAAATGGGGCAGATGAGACCCTGGAGCAACATTTACGTGGCCCATTACACACTGGAACATTAATAATTGGGCCCATTATATATGGAGCTTTCTTTTGGCCCATAAGACACTGGAGCAACATCCATGGGGCCCATCATATACTGGAGTATTGTAAATGGGGGACATCGGACACAGAAGCAGCATTTCCGGGGCCAATTGCACACTGGAACATTAATAATAGGAGCATTATATATGGAGCATTCTTTTGGCCCATAAGACACTGGAGCATCATCTATGGGGCACATCATGTATTGGAGGATTCGAAATGGGGCCGATCAGACACTGGAGCAGCATTTACGTGGCCGATTACACACTGGAACATTAATAATTGGGCCCATTATATATGGAGCTTTCTTTTGGCCCATAAGACACTGGAGCATCATCCATGGGGCACATCATGTATTGGAGGATTCGAAATGGGGCGATCAGACACTGGAGCAGCATTTACGTGGCCCATTACACACTGGAACATTAATAATTGGGTCCATTATATATGGAGCTTTCATTTGGATCATATACTGAATTATTGTAAATGGAGGACATCAGACACAGGAGCAGCATTTCCGGGGCCCATTATACACTGGTACATTAATAATGGAGCCCATTATATATGGAGCATTCTTTTGGCCAATACGACACTGAAGCATCATCCATGGGGCACATCATGTATTGGAGCAATCTAAATGGGGCAGATCAGTCACTGGAGCAACATTTACGTGGCCCATTACACACTGGAACATTAATAATTGGGCCCATTATATATGGAGCTTTCTTTTGGCCCATAAGACACTGGAGCATCAACCATGGGGCACATCATGTATTGGAGCATTTGAAATGGGGCAGATCAGACACGGGAGCAGCATTTACGTGGCCCATTAAACACTGGGATAATAATAATGGGGCCCATTATATATAGAGCATTTTTTTGGCCCATAAGACACTGGAGCATCATCCATGGGGCCCATCATAAACTGGAGTATTGTAAATGGGGGACATCAGACACTGGAGCATCATTTCCGGAGCCCATTATACACTGGTACTTTAATAATGGTGCCCATTATACATGGAGCATTCTTTTGGCCCATAAGACAATGGAGCCTCATCCATGGGGCCCATCATGTATTGTAGAATAGTAAATGGGGCAGATCAGACACAGAAGCAGCATTTACGTGGCCCATTATACACTGGAACATTAATAATTGGGCCCATTATATATGGAGCATTCTTTAGGCCCATAAGACACTGGAGCATCATCCATGGGGCCCATCATATAGTGGTGTATTGGAAATGGGGGACATCTGACACAGAAGCAGCATTTCCGGGGCCAATCGCTCACTGGAGCATTAATAATTGGGCACATTATATATGGAGCATTCTTTTGGCCCATAAGACACTGGAGCATCAACCATGGGGCACATCATGTATTGGAGCATTTGAAATGGGGCAGATCAGACACTGGAGCAGCATTTACATGGCCCATTACACACTGGAACATTATTAATTGGGCCCGATATATATGGAGCTTTCTTTTGGCCCATAAGACACTGGAGCATCATCCATGGGGCCCATCATATAGTTGAGTATTGTAAATGGGGGACATTAGACAATGGAGCAGCCTTTCCGGGGCCCATTATACACTTGTACATTAATAATGGGGCCAATTATATATGGAGCAATCTTTTGGCCCATAAGACACTGAAGCATCATCCATGGGGCACATCCTGTATTAGAGCATTCTAAATGGGGCAGATGAGACACTGGAGCAGCATTTACGTGGCCCATTACACACTGGAACATTAATAATTGGGCCCATTATATATGGAGCTTTCTTTTGGCCCATAAGACACTGGAGCATCATCCATGGGGCCCATCATGTATTGGAGCATTCGAAATGGGGCAGTTGAGACATTGGAGCAGCATTTACGTGGCCCATTACACACTGGAACATTAATAATTGGGCCCATTATATATGGAGCTTTCTTTTGGCCCATAAGACACTGGAGCAACATCCATGGGGCCCATCATATACTGGAGTATTGTCAATGGGGGACATCGGACACAGAAGCAGCATTTTCGGGGCCAATTGCACACTGGAACATTAATAATAGGAGCATTATATATGGAGCATTCTTTTGGCCCATAAGACACTGGAGCATCATCCATGGGGCACTGTTATGTTTCGGTAGCTGAGGAGTGCAGGAAAAAAAGGCAATACACCAGAGCAGTTGGAATCTATGGGATTGCAGTACCCTGACTAACCACCACAACTAGAGGCAGCCGTGGAGCGTTCCTACGTTGGTCCTAGACGCCTCGTCACAGCCTGAGAAACTAACTACACCTAAAGATAGAAATAGGAAAGCTAACTGCCCCGGAGCAGAACCCAAAGATAATAGAAAGCCCCCAAACATGTAATGGCGGTTAGACAAGAGGAAATACAGACACAGAAAGAAAATAGTATGAGCAAATGCTGGGGCCCAAACTATCTAAATAGAAAAGGATAGGAAGGGTACTTACTGCAATCCCAGAAAACCCTGAAAAACACCAACTCTACTAATTTCAAAATCACCTGAGATCACACGACCTCTACCACCTAAATTAGTTCTCTGGTGTAACAAAATCAAAACAGCAGCCACTGAAAAAGCTGGAAAAAGCAAAAGAACAAAACTCAGTGGCTGAACTAAACTGAGAGGGCAGAGCCCCGGAGGGACCCTGAAGGCCCCCACAGAAGTGCAGGACAAAATGCAAAAATCAAGCACAAAAACAAAAGCAGAAAAATACTTATCTGTTAGCAGGAGAAGCAGACACGACACAGCAGGCTACAAGGGAAACTGGAAAGAAGGATTCAGACCAGAACAATTGATCACCGGCAACCCTGATGGGAAAATGACTCCCTTATATAAGACCAGTCAGTAACACCTGATTCCCAGTCCTCACAATCTTCACTAGCACCGCTTGTAACCACCAGAGGGAGCCTCTGCTCAGAACTCATCTCAAACCCATTCACAACAGTACCCCCCCCTTGAGGAGGGGTCACCGAACCCTCATTTGAGCAACCAGGTCGGTCAGGATGAGTTCTATGATACGCACGGATAAGTCTCCTAGCATGGATGTCCGAAGCAAACACCCAAGAATTGTCTTCCTGACCATAACCTGTAAGGTTCTGTGTATCTGTTTCTGAAACTCAGTTTGTTCGTCTGCCATTTTGCTTTCTGTTTTGCTGCAGCTATCTTGCCCTCAGTCAAAATGGAGTTTTCCAGCTTGCATGTTCCCGCCCTGATTCTCTCCGTTTGCTTCTTAAACAGCCACAGCTGAGTAATCAGTGCTTCAGAATCTAGCCTGCAGTGAACCTGTGTTCTGACTCCTGAAGCCTTGGACCTTGTATTCCAGCCATTCCTTCTGAGGAACTCTGAAGCACTTGTGGACTCTGAACTCTGCTCTTGAGAGCCTCACGTTTGCATGGACTTGCGGTAACAGAGAAGAAGATCTGAATCTGTAGAGGAGAGTTATTGCTGAGCTTAGATTACTCTGGCCTGCTGTGTCTCCTGCTTCTGTGTTTGCAACCTGTGTGTTTATTTTTGCCAATTTGTATGAAGCAATACAAGACTTTCTTTATCAACCTGTGTCTCAAGTATTTTCATCGCACCCAAGCACAAGACGCTATATGAACTGTACCACATACATTACAAGATTCTGAAGCCAAACGTTAGTGTCTGCTGGGTCTGGAAAGGCTTGTCTGCTGTACTGTGGATATCGGATGTCCGGTTGTACTTTCTGTGATGACAGTGGTTGTGACTTCTCACAACCATTCCAGGTGAGCAATTCCCTTAAGTTTTTTTTTCTGCAGTGTTATCACAGGTAAACACTATTGTTTTGTTTTTTTTTCTCTTCTCTTTTTGTCTGCTGAAACTCTGGATATCAGATGTCTGGTTGAAAGCTTTCTGTGATGATAGTGGTTGTGACTTCTCACAACCATTCCAGGTGAGCAGTTCCCTTAAAGTTTTTTCTTTCTTCAGTGTTGCCACAGGTGAACACTATTGTTTTTTTTTTCTCTCCTCTTCTTCCAGTATCCTGTCTTAAAAGATCTGGAAAATGGAGGCCCGTATAAAGGAACTTTGCGGAGTGACTGATAATATCCTTGCAGATTTGCAGAATATAAAGACCCGTTTTACAAATCTTCAGGACCTAAATAATCACAATTTGCAAGTGGTTGGACAGACTACCCAGGATTTGCGAACCAGGATTGAGGTTCTGGAGGGGCGAGTCCAGGCTCCTGCCGTGGCCCCGAGTTCTGGGATTCCCAAGTTGCCCCCTTTTCGTTTTGGTGGTGAACGTGAAAAATTCAGGGGATTTGTTAATCAATGCAATCTTTTTTTTTCTGCACATGCTTCACAATTTCCTACTGAACGATCTAAGGTGCTTACTATAATTATGTTGCTTACCAACAAGGCTTTGATATGGGCAAACCCTCTGATTGAGACTGAGGATGATTGTTTGAATCACCTTGATGATTTTATTTCAGCCATGGGGCAGGTGTTTGATGACCCCAATCGAGGTGCAACAGCTGAAGCAGCCATGTTAGCTTTGCGCCAAGGTAAGCACTCGGTAGCTGAATATGCCTTGGATTTCAGGAGATGGGCCCTTGATACCACCTGGGACAATTCCGCCAAAAAATCTATTTTTCGAAAGGGGTTATCCCCACTAATTAAGGATGAACTTGCTCGTGCCGACCCTCCCACTGCGTTAGGTGACTTTATTAACTACTGCATCCGTATTGATACTCGTTTAACTGAACGCAGGCAAGAGAGATGGTTCGAAGCAATCGTACTAACCTTTTCCTACCTTCCTCTCCAGCTAAGGAACCTTTGAATAGGATTACACGGGAACCTGAACCTGAACCCATGCAGGTAGACTCTTTACTACGACGGGTTAGTGATGCACGCAAGGAACATCGTTTTAAGGAGAATCTATGTTTTTATTGTGGTAAGTCAGGGCACTTTATTATTAACTGTCCCAGCCGTTCTCGCAAGACTACTGCAGCACTCATTCATTGTGAGTGTTGCGAGAGGGGATCTGTCAGGTCCGAGCCTCAGGCTCCAGAGAGAGCTGCAGCAACAGATCTTGATTTCTCGGACTTAAACTCCGTTACCTCTGAGGACGTTGACTGTGTAAATGCTGCCATCTTTCAAGTTTCCTCAGCGGTGTCCCAGCTGAGTTGTAAGAAAAACAATTCTCACTGTTTTCTTTCCATCAAACTCTGGGTTGACTCAGCCTGGGTGTCTAGCTCTGCTATGATCGACTCAGGTGCAAGTGGAAATTTTATGGATGTCTCCTTTGCTCTAAAACAGGGAATACGTTCAGTGAAGAAGGCTGCTCCAGTACAGATGGAAACTGTGGATGGTTCCCTGCTGACCTCTGGACCAGTGGATCAGGAAACAGAGCCTTTAAAGGTTCTTATGGGTAAAGATCATCAAGAGAAACTGTCCTTTATGCTTATCTCTTCTCCTCACTTTCCCATTATTCTAGGGCTACCATGGCTGCAGGCTCAGAATCCTACCATTAACTGGGAGACCAAGGAATTACACTTTCCAGAGAAACAGATGAGTCCAAAAATTTCAGCTTGCTCTGTTCCTAAAGGAACCATGTCAGTCCCTGAACTACCAGCTGTATACCAGGACTATGTGGATTTATGTGACAAGAAGAACGCTGACCAGCTTCCTCCTCACCGTCCATATGATTGTCCAATTGAATTATTGCCTGGAGCAGAGATACCTTTTGGTAAGATCTACCCCCTGGCGGGGCCCGAGCTGAAGGCTTTTAAAAGAGTACATAGACGAAAATCTAGCCAAGGGCTTCATTCGCCCCTCTTCATCTCCTGCAGGGGCACCCATATTCTTTGTAAAGAAGAAAGATGGATCCCTGAGACCATGCGTAGACTATAGGGAACTCAATAAGGTTACTATTAGAAACCGTTATCCATTGCCTTTAATCCTGAGTTATTGGAGAGAGTGCGACATGCCAAAATTTTTTCTAAACTAGATCTTCGTGGGGCCTATAACTTAGTCCGTATTAGACCTGGGGATGAATGGAAGACTGCATTCAGGTCACGCTATGGACACTTTGAATATCTGGTTATGCCTTTTGGTCTGAGTACCGCCCCAGCCACTTTCCAACACTTGGTGAATGACATCTTCAGGGATCTCCTAGATACATTCGTGGTAATTTATTTGGATGATATTTTATTTTTTCTAACTCCACAGAGGAACATCATGGACATGTGAGAATGGTCTTGGAACGTCTAAGACAAAATCATCTTTACATCAAGCTTGAAAAGTGTGAATTCCATAAGACCGAAATTCAATTTCTGGGGTATGTACTGTCTACACAAGGAATTAGTATGGATGGAAGTAAAACCCAAGCCATCAATGATTGGCCAAGTCCTAGAAATGTGAAGGAGGTACAGCGCTTCATCGGGTTTGCAAACTTCTATAGACGTTTCATTAGAAATTTCTCTGAGGTAGTGTCACCTATCACCCAACTTACCCGGAAAGAGTCTAAGTTCTCCTGGACTCCCCAAGCCCAGGAAGCATTTTCCCATCTAAAAGATAAATTTACCACTGCACCTATCCTAGTACATCCCAACCCAGAGCTTGCCTTCATAATAGAGGTGGATGCTTCAGACTGTGCCGTGGGAGCTATACTCTCTCAGAGAACAGGTGAGAAGAATGTCTTGCATCCCTGTGCCTTCTTTTCCCAGCAGTTGTCTTCGGCTGAGAAGAACTACGATGTGGGCAATAGAGAGTTGTTGGCCATTATTGCCGCCTTCAAAGAATGGAGACACCTTCTTCAAGGAGCTGCACAGCAAATAGTCGTTCTGACAGACCATCGTAATCTTGAGTTTATCAGGTCGGCTAAGTGCCTGACTCCTCGCCAGGCTCGCTGGAATCTTTTCTTAAACCAATTTAATTTTATTATTTCTTATAGACCAGGATCGCGCAATGGAAAGGCTGATGCACTCTCTAGGATTTACTCAGCAGAGACACGTCCAATTACTCCTCCTAAGACTATTCTTCCTGACTCTAGATTCCTAGGAGTGATTCATCATCAAGACCTAATTAAAGACATCAAGGAAGCATACCATGCGGATTCTTTTTTGGCTCAACCCCCAAGGGACGTAAGTCTTGTCTTTAAGAATGGTGTGTGGATTCTGGGACAACGTCTGTATATACCTGAAACAGTCAGATTGAGAGTATTGCAACTCATTCACGATTCCAAAATAGCCGGGCATAGAGGAATTCTAAAGACACAGGAATTTCTTTCTCGTTTCTTTTGGTGGCCCACTTGTAGGAAGGATGTTTTGGACTATGTCACTTCGTGTGAGGTTTGTGCAAGATGCAAAACACCTCGCTCTTCACCAACTGGTCTGTTACAGCCTCTTCCCACCCCGTCCCGCCCGTGGGGATCCATTTCTATGGACTTCATTGTGGAATTACCAACCTCTCAAGGGAAGAACACTATTCTAGTGGTGGTTGACCGTTTAACAAAGGCAGCTCATTTTATCCCTTGTGTCGGCTTACCCACTGCAAAACAGACATCAGATTTGATGATTAAAGATGTGTTTCGTTTACATGGAGTACCGGATGAGGTTATTTCGGATCGAGGGGTGCAATTCACTTCTAGGTTTTGGCAAAATTTCTGTGCAGCATTGGACATTAAAGTAAACCTTTCTTCTGCTTTTCATCCCCAGACTAATGGACAAACCGAACGAACCAATCAAACCCTGGAGCAGTATCTCCGCTGCTTTATCTGCCACCTACAGGATGATTGGGTGGATCTACTTCCATTGGCTGAGTTCTCTTACAACAACTCTCAGAGTGCCTCCACTAAACAGTCTCCTTTTTACTCTAATCTAGGTTATCATCCTAACATTCTACCACGATTTCCCATAGAGACGCCTTTGCCAGCAGTGGCTGAAAGAGTCACGACTTTACAGAAGAATATGGATCTTCTAAAGGAGAATCTGGAATCGGCTCAGGAAAGGTACAAGAAGGCAGCAGATAAATTTCGTAAACCTGCACCAGCTTTTAAGGTAGGAGACCTGGTCTGGCTGTCAACCAGAAATCTTAAGTTAAGGATTCCATCGTCTAAGTTGGGACATAAGTACATTGGACCCTATAAAATCAGTAAGATTATAAGTGCCGTTGCTTGTCGTCTTCAATTGCCCAGAACTATGAGAATCCACCCTGTCTTTCATGTATCCCTACTAAAGGCTGCGACACCCAATACGTTTCCTGGACGTTCTTCTCCTTGCCCTGACCCAGTGCTAGTCGATGGTCAGGAAGAATTTGTGGTGGAAAGGATTTTAGATTCCAGGTTGTATAGAAATCAGTTACAATATCTGATTAAATGGCAGGGCTACCCAGTGGAGGACAACTCATGGGAGCCAGTCAATAACGTTAATGCTCCTCGCTTGCTTCGTCAGTTTCATCAGAGGTACCCACACAAGCCTGGTCTGAGGTCATCCGGAGGTTGTCCCTAAGGGGGGAGTAATGTAAGGTTCTGTGTATCTGTTTCTGAAACTCAGTTTGTTCGTCTGCCATTTTGCTTTCTGTTTTGCTGCAGCTATCTTGCCCTCAGTCAAAATGGAGTTTTCCAGCTTGCATGTTCCCGCCCTGATTCTCTCCGTTTGCTTCTTAAACAGCCACAGCTGAGTAATCAGTGCTTCAGAATCTAGCCTGCAGTGAACCTGTGTTCTGACTCCTGAAGCCTTGGACCTTGTATTCCAGCCATTCCTTCTGAGGAACTCTGAAGCACTTGTGGACTCTGAACTCTGCTCTTGAGAGCCTCACGTTTGCATGGACTTGCGGTAACAGAGAAGAAGATCTGAATCTGTAGAGGAGAGTTATTGCTGAGCTTAGATTACTCTGGCCTGCTGTGTCTCCTGCTTCTGTGTTTGCAACCTGTGTGTTTATTTTTGCCAATTTGTATGAAGCAATACAAGACTTTCTTTATCAACCTGTGTCTCAAGTATTTTCATCGCACCCAAGCACAAGACGCTATATGAACTGTACCACATACATTACATAACCTCTCCATTTAACCAAATACTGGAGTTTCCGTCTAGAAAAACGAGAATCCAATATTTTCTCAACCACATACTCCAGATTTCCCTCAACCAAAACAGGGTTAGGAGGCACAGCAGCAGGAACCACTGGCTCAACAAACCTCTTCAACAAGGACTTGTGGAACACGTTATGGATCTTAAATGTCCCTGGAAGAAGCAAATGAAAAGAAACAGGATTAATAATCTCCATGATCTTATAAGGTCCAATGAACCTAGGCTTAAATTTAGGAGATGCTACTCTCATAGGAATATTCTTTGAGGACAACCAGACCAAGTCCCCACTTTAAACCGAGGACCATCAGTCCTATGCCGGTTAGCAAACCGCTGGGCCTTCTCCTGAGAGAGGGACAACCTCTCCACTACCTGGTCCCAAATCTGCTGCATACGCTCCACAACAGATTCAACACCCGGACAGACAGAAGCCTCCGTCTGTCCCGAAGAAAATCGAGGGTGAAACCCAGAATTACAGAAAAACGGAGACATCAAAGTGGCAGAGCTAGCCCTATTATTAAGAGCAAACTCAGCCAAAGGCAAAAAAGAGACCCAGTCATCCTGATCAGCAGACACAAAGCATCTTAGATAAGTCTCCAATGTCTGGTTTGTTCTCTCAGTTTGACCATTGGTCTGAGGATGAAATGCCGAGGAGAAAGACAATTGAACACCCAGTTTAGAACAAAAAGTCCTCCAAAATCTGGAAACAAACTGGACTCCTCTGTCAGACACAATGTTCTCAGGAATGCCGTGTAAACGAACCACGTGCTGAAGGAACAACGGCACCAATTCAGAGGAGGAAGGCAACTTAGGTAATGGCACAAGATGTATCATTTTGGAAAACCTATCACAAATTACCCAGATGGTGGTCATTCTCTGAGAAACAGGAAGATCGGAAATGAAATCCATAGAGATATGGGTCCATGGTCTCTTGGGCACAGGCAATGGCATCAACAAACCACTAGAGCGAGAGCAAGGCTTGGAGCGAGAGCAAGTCCCGCAGGACTGCACAAATTCCCTGACATCACGAGACAAGGTAGGCCACCAAAAGGACCGACTAACCAAGTCTCTGGTACCAAAAATTCCGGGATGCCCAGCCAATGCGGAACAATGAATCTCAGACATCACACTCTTTTTCCATTGGTCCGGGACAAACAATTTTCCAACAGGGCAGCGCTCGGGCCTATCCTCCTGACACCCCTCCAGAGCAAGTCTCAAATTGGGCGAGATGGCGGAAAGAACTACACCCTCTTTCAAAAAAACAGAAGGATCAGATAACTCAGGAGAGTCCGCAAGGAAACTCCTCGAGAGGGCATCCGCCTTAACATTCTTAGTGCCAGGAAGAAAGGAAACCACAAAATTAAAACGTGTGAAAAACAAAGGCCCACCTGGCCTGTCTAGGATTGAGTCGCTTGGCAGATTCCAATAGACCAGATTCTTATGGTCCGTAAGGACCACCACCTGATGTTTGGCTCCCTCCAGCCAATGTCTCCACTCTTCAAAAGCCCACTTCATGGCCAATAACTCCCGATTACCCACGTCATAATTACGTTCAGTAGGAGAAAATTTTCGAGAGAAAAAGGCACAAGGGTTACTTTTAGAGGTCTCTGGATCTTTTTGGGACAAAACGGCACCTGCCCCAATTTCAGAGGCATCAACCTCCACCTGAAATGGCAGAGAAACATCAGGCTGCCGTAGAACAGGAGCAGAAGTGAATCTCTGCTTAAGTTCTTGAAATGCAGAGACTGCCTCAGGAGGCCAATTCACCACATCAGAACCCTTTCTGGTCAAATCAGTTAATGGTTTAACAATAACCGAGAAATTACCAATAAATTTACGATAAAAATTGGCAAAACCCAAAAATCTCTGAAGAGCCTTTAATGAAGTAGGTTGGACCCAATCACAGATGGCCTGAACCTTGACCGGGTCCATTTCAATAACAGATGGGGACAAAATGAATCCCAGAAATGAGATCCTCTGTACGCCAAAAAGACACTTTGATCCCTTCACATACAGAGCATTCTCTCTCAAAATCTGGAATACAGTTCGAACATGTTTCACATGAGAGTCCCAGTCATTAGAAAAAATCAAGATATCATCCAAATAAACAATCAGAAATTTGTCCACAAAATCCCTGAAAATGTCATTCATGAAGGACTGGAAGACGGAAGGAGCATTAGTGAGCCCAAAGGGCATCACTAGGTACTCAAAATGCCCTTCAGGGGTATTGAATGCCGTCTTCCATTCATCCCCGTGCTTAATGCGAATAAGGTTATACGCCCCCCTGAGGTCAAGCTTGGTAAACCAAGTAGCGTTTTTCACCCTGGAAAACAGGTCAGAAATCAAGGGTAACGGGTATTGATATTTCACAGTAATATTGTTCAAGAGACGATAATCAATACACGGCCTTAATGAACCATCTTTTTTGGCCACAAAGAAAAAACCGGCACCTAAGGGTGAAGAGGATGGTCTGATATGACCCTTCTCCAATGATTCCTTGATATAAGACCGCATAGCGTCATGTTCAGGTACAGACAAGTTAAAAAGGCGACCTTTAGGGAATTTACTACCCGGCACTAATTCAATAGCGCAGTCATAGCTCCTATGGGGAGGCAAGGAAGCAGATTTACTTTCGCTAAACACATCAGAAAAATCAAACAAAAAGTCAGGAACATCCTGAGCCTGGGGGGAGGCAGAAAAAACAGGAGTGTTGGTATTAATACATTGGCAGCCCCAACTGGTTACAGACACAGATTTCCAATCCAAAACAGGATTATGAGACTGTAACCAAGGGAAACCCAGCACGATAATGTCATGCAGATTATATAGAACCAAAAATTTGCAGCACTCCTGGTGATCAGGTTCAACCCTCATTATCACCTGAGTAGAAAACTGGGGTTTATTCTCAGCCAAAGGGGTAGAATCGATCCCCAGTAGGGGAATAGACTTCTGTAGGGGTATCAAGGGAAACCCACAACGTTTAGCAAAATCATAATCCATCAGGTTAATAGCTGCTCCAGAATCAACGAAAGCCTGAGCAGAAAATGAGGACAGAGAGCATATCAGAGTGACAGTTAATAAAAACTTAGTCTGAACACTACCCAAGACAACTGAGCATGCAAAACGTCTTCCCCGCTTAGGGCAGACTGAAATAGCATGAGAGGCATCACCACAGTAGAAACATAACCCATTGCGCTTTCGAAACTCATGACGCTGTGCCCCAGACACCACTCTATCACACTGCATGGGTTCAGAAGCCGGCTCACAAGGCAACACCATTCCACGCATACTTCTCCGCTCACGCAAACGTCTGTCAATTTGAATCGCTAATGACATAGAATCATTGAGACCAGAGGGGACAGGGAATCCCACCATAACATCCTTTACATTATCTGACAGACCCTTCCGGAAAAGGGCCGCCAAAGCGTCGTCATTCCATTTGGTCAGGACTGCCCACCTACGGAATCTCTGACAGTATAACTCAGCGTCATCAAGCCCCTGATTTAATGCCAACAAGGCTTTTTCAGCTTGATCAGTGACATTAGGCTCATCGTACAATAACCCCAAAGCCTGAAAAAACGCATCAACATCACTCAAAACAGGATCCCCAGGTATCAGGGAAAAAGCCCAATCCTGAGGATCGCCGCGCAGGAGAGAGATGATAATTTGAACCTGCTGCGCTGCGTTTCCTGAGGACTTAGATTTTAAGGCAAAAAAACAATTTACAATTATTTTTGAAATTCTGAAACTTAGCTCGATCCCCTAAAAACAAATCTGGCATGGGGATCCTAGGTTCCACAACAGGCAACCTAGCAAGATATGCAGCAATACTCTGAACCTCAGTGGCAAGCTGATCCACACGGCCAGACAACTGTGCAAACTCCATTGGGAGAAAAGATCCTCCCCAGCACCCAGAGATACAGAGGGAAAAAAAAATGCAACAAACAGAAAAATATCTCTGACAACTCTGACAACCTTTTTTCTTTCAAATATTTTTTCCCTTCTGTGAGTACCATACAATTTTCAATTTTTGGGCCGGTGATACTGTTATGTTTCGGTAGCTGAGGAGTGCAGGAAAAAAAGGCAATACACCAGAGCAGTTGGAATCTATGGGATTGCAGTACCCTGACTAACCACCACAACTAGAGGCAGCCGTGGAGCGTTCCTACGTTGGTCCTAGACGCCTCGTCACAGCCTGAGAAACTAACTACACCTAAAGATAGAAATAGGAAAGCTAACTGCCCCGGAGCAGAACCCCAAAGATAATAGAAAGCCCCCAAACATGTAATGGCGGTTAGACAAGAGGAAATACAGACACAGAAAGAAAATAGTATGAGCAAACGCTGGGGCCCAAACTATCTAAATAGAAAAGGATAGGAAGGGTACTTACTGCAATCCCAGAAAACCCTGAAAAACACCAACTCTACTAATTTCAAAATCACCTGAGATCACACGACCTCTACCACCTAAATTAGTTCTCTGGTGTAACAAAATCAAAACAGCAGCCACTGAAAAAGCTGGAAAAAGCAAAAGAACAAAACTCAGTGGCTGAACTAAACTGAGAGGGCAGAGCCCCCGGAGGGACCCTGAAGGCCCCCACAGAAGTGCACGACAAAATTCAAAAATCAAGCACAAACACAAAAGCAGAAAAAGACTTATCTGTTAGCAGGAGAAGCAGACACGACACAGCAGGCTACAAGGGAAACTGGAAAGAAGGATTCAGACCAGAACAATTGATCACCGGCAACCCTGATGGGAAAATGACTCCCTTATATAAGACCAGTCAGTAACACCTGATTCCCAGTCCTCACAATCTTCACTAGCACCGCTTGTAACCACCAGAGGGAGCCTCTGCTCAGAACTCATCTCAAACCCATTCACAACAGGGCACATCATGTATTGGAGGATTCGAAATGGGGCCGATCAGACACTGGAGCAGCATTTACGTGGCCCATTACACACTGGAACATTAATAATTGGGCCCATTATATATGGAGCTTTCTTTTGGATCATATACTGAATTATTGTAAATGGAGGACATCAGACACAGGAGCAGCATTTCCGGGGCTTATTATACACTGGTACATTAATAATGGGGCCCATTATATATGGAGCATTCTTTTGGCCCATACGACACTGGAGCATCATCCATGGGGCACATCCTGTATTGGAGCAATCTAAATGGGGCAGATCAGACACTGGAGCAACATTTACGTGGCCCATTACACACTGGAACATTAATAATTGGGCCCATTTTATATGGAGTTTTCTTTTGGCCCATAAGACACTGGAGCTTCATCCATGGGGCCAACCATGTATTGGAGCATTCGAAATGGGGCAGATGAAACACTGGAGCAGCATTTACGTGGCCTATATACACTGGAACAGTAATAATTGGGCCCATTATATATGGAGCATTCTTTTGGCCCATAAGACACTGGAGCATCATCCCTTGGGGCCCATCATATACTGGAGTACTGTAAATGGGGGACATTAGACACTGGAGCAGCCTTTCCGTGGCCCATTATACCCTGGTACATTAATAATGGGGTCCATTATATATTGAGCATTCTTTTGGCCCATAAGACACTGGAGCATCATCCATGGGGCCCATCATAAACTGGAGTATTGTAAATGGGGGACATTAGACACTGGAACAGCCTTTCCAGGGCCCATTATACACTGGTAAATTAATAATTGGGCCCCTTATATTTGGAGCATTCTTTTGGCCCATAAGACACTGGAGCATCATCCATGGGGCCCATCATAAACTGGAGTATTGTAAATTAGGGGACATTAGACACTGGAGCAGCCTTTCCGGGGCCCATTATACACTGGTACATTAATAATGGGGCCCCTTATATTTGGAGCATTCTTTTGGCCCATAAGACCCTGGAGCATCATCCATGGGGCACATCATGTATTGGAACATTGTAAATGTGGCAGATCAGACTCTGGAGCAGCATTTACGTGGCCCATTACACACTGGAACATTATTAATTGGGCCCAATATATATGAAGCTTTCTTTTGGCCCATAAGACACTGGAGCATCATCCATGGGGCCCATCATATACTGGAGTATTGTAAATGGGGGACATTGGGCACAGAAGCAGCATTTCCGGGGCCAATTGCACACTGGAACATTAATAATTGGACACATTTTATATGGAGCTTTCTTTTGGCCCATAAGACACTGGAGCATCATCCATGGGGCACATCATGTATTGGAGCATTCGAAATGGGGCAGATGAAACACTGGAGCAGCATTTACGGGGCCAATATACACTGGAACAATAATAATTGGGCCCATTAGATATGGAGCATTCTTTTGGCCCATAAGACACTGGAGCATCATCCATGGGGCCCATCATATGCTGGAGTATTGTAAATGGGGGACATTAGACACTGGAGCAGCCTGTCCGGGGCCCATTATACACTGGTACATTAATAATGGGGTCCATTATATATTGAGCATTCTTTTGGCCCATAAGACACTGGAGCATCATCCATGGGGCCCATCATAAACTGGAGTATTGTAAATTGGGGACATTAGACACTGGAGCAGCATTTACGGGGCCCATTATACACTGGTACATTAATAATGGGGCCCCTTATATTTGGAGCATTCTTTTGGCCCATAAGACCCTGGAGCATCATCCATGGGGCACATCATGTATTGGAACATTGTAAATGTGGCAGATCAGACACTGGAGCAGCATTTACGTGGCCCATTACACACTGGAACATTATTAATTGGGCCCAATATATATGGAGCTTTCTTTTGGCCCATAAGACACTATAGCATCATCCATGGGGCCCATCATATACTGGAGTATTGTAAATGGGGGACATTGGGCACAGAAGCAGCATTTCCGGGGCCAATTGCACACTGGAACATTAATAATTGGGCACATTTTATATGGAGCATTCTTTTGGCCCATAAGACACTGGAGCATCATCGATGGGGCACATCATGTATTGGAGCATTCGAAATGGGGCAGATGAAACACTGGAGCAGCATTTACGGGGCCAATATACACTGGAACAATAATAATTGGGCCCATTATATATGGATCATTCTTTTGGCCCATAAGACACTGGAGCATCATTCATGGGGCCCATCATATACTGGAGTATTGTAAATGGGGGACATTAGACACTGGAGCAGCCTTTCCGGGGCCAATTATACACTGGTACATTAATAATGGAGTCCATTATATATTAAGCATTCTTTTGGCCCATAAGACACTGGAGCATCATCCATGGGGCCCATCATAAACTGGAGTATTGTAAATGGGGGACATTAGACACTGGAGCAGCCTTTCCGGGGCCCATTATACACTGGTACATTAATAATGGGGCCCCTTATATTTGGAGCATTCTTTTGGCCCATAAGACCCTGGAGCATCATCCATGGGGCACATCATGTATTGGAACATTGTAAATGTGGCAGATCAGACACTGGAGCAGCATTTACGTGGTCCATTACACACTGGAACATTATTAATTGGGCCCAATTTATATGGAGCTTTATTTTGGCCCATAAGACACTGGAGCATCATCCATGGTATCACGGAGAGGATTGCAAGAGAACTCACCAGTGCAATCTCCCAGAAGAGGTGTGCAGAAGAAAGCTTCAGGCTCCTAGGAACGCAGGGTGAGCAAGGCAGGAGAGAGATGGTTTCAGCGGCTGAATCACCTGACAGTTGAGGGGCGTGGCTTCAGCTCCAGGGAGCTAGAAGCTGAGGGAAAACTCCTAGAAAGGTAACTACGGGACAAAGTTACCCAGGGACACAGACAGAGACGTAAATCTGAACAAGCCAAGGTCAAAGCACGAGAAGACAGTACAGTACCAAGGATGAGACAGAACGAATAGTCGGGGCCAGGCAGAGGTCAAAACCAAACAGACAGCGAAGGTACAGAAACAGAATCCAACAAGCAGCATCCAGAGATCAGACCGAGTCAAAACCAAAGTATCAGGCAAATCAGAACACAGCACAAACACACTCAGGGGTCAACACACTCTGCCAAGGGCGAAAGTATAACTGACAGGGATTGGAGCTTCCTAGGGCTATAAGAAGCTCTCCCCGAACCAAGGAGAGGCCACAATAATAAGCCCCAGGTGTTCAGGTAAGAGCATGCACTGGGATCAAAACCGTAACCCCTAGCGTGCTGGTCAACCCTGCACTGGGATCATGACACATGGGGCCAATCATATACTGGAGTATTGTAAATGGGGGACATTGGGCACAGAAGCAGCATTTCCGGAGCCAATTGCACACTGGAACATTAATAATTGGCCACATTATATATGGAGCATTCTTTTGGCCCATAAGACACTGGAGCATCATCCATGGGGCACATCATGTATTGGAGCATTCGAAATGGGGCAGATGAAACACTGGATCAGCATTTAATTGGCCCATTACACACTGGAACATTAATAATTGGTCCCATTGTATATGGAGCTTTCTTATACTGGAGTATTGTAAATGGGGGATAACAGACACAGGAGCAGCACTTCCGGGGCCCATTATACACTGGTATATTAATAATGGGGCCCATTATATATGGAGCATTTTTATGGCACATAAGACACTGGAGCATCATTCATGGGGCACATCATGTATTGGAGGGTTGTAATTGGGGGATATCGGACACTGGAGCAGCATTTTCGGGGCCAATTGCACACTGGAACATTAATAATTGGGCACATTATATATGGAGCATTGGCCCTTAAGACACTGGAGCATCACCCATCGGCACATCATGTATTGGAGCATTCGAAATGGGGCAGATCAGACACTGGAGCATCATCCATGGGGCCCATTATATACTGGAGTATTGTAAATGGGGGACATCAGACACAGGAGCAGCATTTACGGGGCCCATTATACACTGGTACATTAATAATGGGGCCCATTATATATGCAGCATTATTTTGGCCCATAAGACACTGGAGCATCATCCATGGGGCCCATCATGTATTGGAGCATTCTAAATGGGGCAGATCAGACACTGGAGCAGCATTTACGGGGCTCATTATACACTGGATCATTAATAATTGAGCATGATTTTGGCCCATCATATACTGAAGCATCATCCATGTGGCCCATCATATACTGGAGAATCATATGGAGTTCATTATTTATGTGGCATTATATAGAGTATGGATCATTATATGGAGCCCATTCTGTGTGGAGCAATATATGGGGCCCATCATATACTGTATGGAGCTTGATATGCGACTCATTATACTGTATGGAGCAATATATGGGGCTCATTCTACTCTATGGGGACCGTCCTATACTTTATTACACATTATATGGGGACTATCATATACTGGAGCAGTATGTGGAGCTCATCATATACTGTATGGAACATTTTTTTGGACCAATTATGTAGAGAGATTGGTACGGGCCTTTCACTGGGCTTACCCTGATCGGCCTGGTGGCACAGGTGAGGGTTCGGTGACCCCTCCTCAAGTGGGCGGTACTGTTGTGAATTCTCTGGATTCTGAGTTGGGGCTCCCTCTGGTGGCTGTTGATATTAATGAAACTGTCTTGACTGACAGAGACCTTTCAGCTGAGGATTCAGCTGCGGACGATCTGGGAGTCATGATTGGGGAGATTTAAGGGAGTAACTTTCCCATGATCCTTGCCCGTGATTAGTTTCTTCTTCCTGGTCCAGTTTGGAAGTCAGCTTGCTGGGGTCTCCTGAATCTTTCAGATAAGCTATTTCTTGCTTGTTTCTGTGGTTTTGTTTTCTTTTGTTTTGTTGCTTTCTGAGTGAGGTCAGCCGGGTCCCCCTGCTGGGGCCTGCGCTGGTCTATGTTTTTCAGCTATCTGTTCTTTTGTTCAGTCCCTGTTATTTTAGTGACTGCTGGGTAGCTACCTGTTCACACCAGAGTTCTAAAATAGCGGAGAGTGATTGTGTGGTCTCAGTATTTTTTTGGAATTAAAAGTGTTGGAATTTTTCCTAGGGTTTTGCTGGGTTGCAGAAAGTATTCTTTTCTGTCCTGTCCTATCTAGACAGTTTTGGGCCCCAGCATTTGCTTTCTCTATTTTCTGCCTGCGTTTGTATTTCATCTTGTCTCATTGCGCCAATATATGTGTGGGGGCTACCTATTCCTTTGGGGCGCTACTCCGGGGCAGTTAGCTTTCCCCTTTCTATCTTTAGGCTTAGCTAACTCTTCGGCTGTGTCGAGGCGTCTAGGTCATCGTAGGTACGTTCCACGGAGGCTTCTAGTTGTGCGGTTAGTTCAGGGGTCTGCAATCCATTAGTTACCAACCACTCTGGGTGACTGGCTGCCTTGGCTACTTTTGTTACAGTCCTCGTCTGCTACCATACCATAACAGGTGTAGTTTGTAAAATGGGGCCACCTCAGAGGCAAATCTGCACTTCGATATGGCGCTCCTTCACTTCTTCACTTTCCACTGTGCCTAAGGCTGGTTTCACACGTCAGTGGCTCCGGTACATGTAGTGACAGTTTCCTCACATAACGGAGACACTGACACACATAGACACATTAAAATCAATGTGTCTCTGCACATGTCAGCGTGTTTTCACGGACCGTGTGTCCGTGTGGAAAACACGGAGACATGTCAGTGTTCGTGGGAGCGCACGGTCCGCAAAAATGCTGAACACGTGCAAACGGAGAACAGTTCACACAGTCCTCCATGCACACGGACGGCACAGACAGCTACAGTAAGCACTGTCCCCTGCCTGTGGTGCTGAAGCTCCGTCATTATTCTCCCGGCAACAGCAAGCAGGGAGAATTAATGAAAAACCCGACGTGGGGTCCCTCTTAGGTTTTCAATCAACCTGGCAAAACTATACAGCTGGGGGCTTCTATTCTCAGGCTGGAAAGGGGCCATGATTATGTCCCCCCAGCCTAAAAATAGCAGCCCCCAGCTGCCCAGAAAAGGAACATCTATTAAATGCACCTATTCTGGAGTTTTGTTGGGTTCTTCCTACTTGCCCTGTAGCGGTGGCAAGTGGGGTTAATAAAGGGTTAATGCCACCATGCTATTGTAAGGTGGCGTTAAGCCAGGCTTAGTAATGCATAGGTGTCAATAAGACACCTATTCATTTCTAATCCTATAGTAAAGAAATGGTTAAATAATCACACACAACACACACACAACACACACAGTAAAAATAAAGTCTTTTAATGAATGAATACACTACACAGGTTTTACATCTTTATTATACTACCATTTCTTTATCGATGCCATCGATCTCCTGTAAAAAAATATAAAATAAAAAAACAACAATATCCCATACCTGTCCGTCGTACAGTCAGGTCCCATGGCGTAAATCCATCTCAGGGGTTAATCAGTTTACAGCAGGAGCGACTGCTAATGCAGCCGATCTGGCTGTAAAGCATTGGGGAATGACTGGGGAGCAGCACGCACAGGCTCAGTGACTGAGGGTGACGTCACTGACTCTCTGCTCGCTGCTCACATTCGTTCCCCAGTAGTTTTCAGCCGGAGCGGCTGCATTAGCAGTCGCTCCTGCTGTAAACTGATTAACCCCTGAAATGGATTTACGCCGTGGGACCTGATTGTACGGTGGACAGATATGGGATATTGTTGTTTTTTTATTTTATATTTTTTACAGGAGATCGATAGCATCGATAAAGAAATGGCAGAGTAATAAAGATGCAAAACCTGTGTAGTGTATTCATTCATTAAAAGACTTTATTGTTACTGTGTGTGTTTATTTAACTCTTTCTTTACTATAGGATTAGTACTGAATAAGTGTGTTATTGACATCTATGCATTACTAAGCCTGGCTTAACGCCACCTTACAATAGCAAGGTGGCATTAACCCTTTATTAACCCCACTTGCCACCGCTACAGGGCAAGTAGGAAGAACCCGACAAAGCTCCAGAATAGGCGCATCTAAGAGATGCGCCTTTTCTGGCCAGCTGGGGGCTGCTATTTTTAGGCTGGGGAGGCCCATAATCATGGCCCCTTTCCAGCCTGAGAATAGCAGCCCCCAGCTGTATAGTTATGCCGGGTTGGTTGTAAACCTAAGGGGGACCCCACATCGGGTTTTTCATTGATTCTCCCTGCTCGCTGTTGCCGGCAGAGCAGGGAGAATAATGACGGAGCTTCAGCACACAGGCAGGGAACAGCGCTTGCTGTGGCTGTCCGTGCCATCTGTGTGGTCCTGATGCGGCACACGTGTGCCACACGGATATACTATGTATTTACACGGACACACGCACACGGATATCTCTGGCACTGATTTTTCCGGTACCGGAAATATCTGGACGTGTGAGACTGGCCTAAAAAGTAGTCTTTGACTACATATGGGGCATTGCTGTATTCAGGAGACATTGTTTAACAAATCTTGTGGTCTATTTTTCTATTATTATCCCTTTTGAAAATTAAAAACTGGGGGCTAAAATAACATGGAAAAGTTAGTGGAAAAAATGTCAGTTTTCATTTTCACACTCCAATCTTATACAATTTTGTGAAATACCTGTGGGTTTAAAATGTAAAAAAGTGCAATATTTACTCGGAATCACTGGGATAAGTTAAAGTGTTGCATAGTCATTACCTCATAAAGTAAGGCATGTCAGATTTTAAAAATTAAGCTTGGTAATTAATGTACAAAGTGGCTACATCCTTAAGGGGTTAAAAAACAATCTGTCACCACATTTGACCATTCTAAACTATTAATAAGGACATGCAGCTTGTAGAACGCTGAAAAAAATCATCATATTAGATGTCTTGTTGTTGTTAAAATCATCTTTTATCACCTTATGTAAATGACCTCTTCCAGGCTCTGAGGAAGGCGTTGCCTGGAAGGGTCTCTTAAAGAGAACCAGCCACCAGGTCAAAAATGAATAGTTTTTGCTCTTATTTAATTCAAGCTGCTCTCCTGAGTATGTCGCTTTTTGCTGTGTTTTTTTGTTTTTTTTTATATTCCGCTATACAGTTCTAGAAATTGGGCTACACACAAGCAATCTGATCATCGCCTGTAGGTAGCAGAGGCGATCGAACTATTGCAGCTTCTAGTCTCTCATGAAGACTATTGAAGCATGCAAAAAGTAAAAAAAAAGTTTTTTAAAAATATAAAAAAGTAAAAAAAATATAAAAGCTCAAATCACCCCCCTTTCGCTCCATTCAAAATAAAACCATAAAAAAAATCAAGCATACACATATTTGATATCGATGAATTTAGAATCACCCGATCTATCAATATAAAAAAAATTAACCAGATCGCTAAACGGTTGTAACGAGAAAAAAATTCAAAACACCAGAATTACATTTCTTTGGTTGCTGCTATATTGCAATAACGGGCGATCAAAAGATTGTATCCACGGCAAAATCGTATCAATAAAAACATCAGCTCAGCATGCAAAAAATAGGCCCTCACCCAGCCCCAGATATGAAAAATGGAGACACTACAGGTCTCGCAAAATGGCGCCATTTTTTTTCAACAAACTTTACTGTAGGGTGAGTGCACATGTTGCAGATTTTGTAAAATCCACAGGTAAAATGACCTGCGATTTTGTGCGGATTTCCCCTGCGGTTTTACACCTGTGGATTTCTATAATGAAGCAGGTGTAAAACCGCTGCGGATTCCGCACAAAGAATTGACATGCTGCGTATTCAAATCCGCAGAAAAATCCGCAGCATGTGCACAGCGTTTTTTTTTTTTTACATAGATTAGAATGGTACTGTACAATGCAGCAGAATCTGCTGTGGATCCGCAGGGCCAAATCCGCTGCGGATGTGCAGCAGAATCCGCAACGTGTGCACATACCCTTATAATTTTTTTCACCACTTAAATAAAAAAGAACCTAGACATGTTTGATGTCTGTGAACTCGTAATGACCTGGAGAATCATAATGGCAGGACAGTTTTAGCATTTAGTGAACATGGTAAAAAAAAAAACCCAAAAACTGTGGAATTGCACTTTTTTAAAATTTCACTGCACTTGGAAATTTTTCCCATTTTCTATTACATGACATGGTAAAACCAATGGTGTCATTCAAAAGTACGACTTGTCCTGCAAAAAATAATCCCTCACATGTTAAAATGTTAAAATTATGACTCTGGGAAGGAGAGCAAAAAAACAGAAATTCAAAAACTGAGATTATCCTGGTCGTTGCTCTCAGGATAGTCTGGGGGCGTATCTTTAGGCTGCTCTGCATTATTAACCAGTGAGCAACTACTCAAAAAACTAGCCACCTTTGTCTTGGTGACCAGTCCCCTTTTAGGGCTCATACTCACTTGCTGGAAAAAAAACGGTCAGTTTTCAGGATGGTCCGATTATGTGCAATTGTCATGCGATTTGCATGCGATTTTTTATAGCACCATCTATTGCATTAGCGATTATCATGCCAAAATCGCATCAAATCGCAGCATGTTGCGATTTTTTTCTCACACCGATTTCGGCTGAGAAAAAAATCGCAAATGAGATGTCACCTATTGAATAACATTGGTCCGATTTGAATCAGATATTTTATCGGCTGAATATCATCCGTTTTCAGCTCAAGTGAGTATGAGCCCTTAAGGTCGGGGTCACACTAGCGATGAATACGGATGAGTGCTATGCGATAAAACATCGCATAGCACTTGGACCAGTATTCATCTATCAGCTCCCATCTGCGTTTTTTTCTCTGCCGTTTTCAACGTGTGAGTGAAATCGCAGCATGCTGCGATTGTCGCCGAGACTCGGCTCATTCGCACCCATATAAGCCTATGGGGCGAGTGACACAACGCACATCACTCAGCTATCATCCGAGTGATGTGCGATATACGCAGACCCCGGCAATGGAGGAGACAGAGAAATGAGTTTCCCTGCCTCCTCCGCAGCTGTGCTCTGATCTGCTCTGTGCGAGAGGCTCTGAGCACAGTCGCATGACACTCGGCTCCTGCACACAGCAGAGCAGGAGCCAAGGGTCATTAGCATATCGCATCAGATGCTCTCGCATCGGATGGCATACGCTAGTATGACCCGGCCTAAGGCTAAATCTTAGATTTGATTACTTTTAATCAAAAACTAAAGGAAAAAACAGTTTGTGCATTTACCAATCTGAAAACTGTACTAAGAGTTTGACTAAGCATTGTCTTCGGACTACAGTGCAGCTGGACTGAACCTACAGTACATCTGTTCCAAGTCATTTTGTAGAGAAATAGCTGAGCAGATGTTTGTTTTTCACACAATGATCTCTTCCCTGATGCTGTGGGTTATACTGTTGTGTGCCAATATGAGAGATGATAATTTTGTGGAAAACATAAATAGCATGAATTATGTTGTTCAACACACAAGTCCATACAAAAATTCTACAGGCTTGTTATGTATACCCCTACACTGGGGGGGAGGGGGTGTACAAACTGTGCGTGTGTCCTGCAAGACTATTCTGTCCAGTTTTTAACCATCAGGTCATAGACATTCTTTGTGGCTTCACATGTGTTTGGCACTCCAGAAAGGATTGGATAAGGTGAGAAGGTGGCCCTTCAAACTTGAAGTTTTTAAAAGCTATTCACATAAACTACCATAGGTCCAGGAGCACTGTGCTTAGGATGCGTACGCTCACTTCCCCTTTCTTAAAGAGGCCAAACGCATCCTCCTATAGTGTCCCCAGCCAATTTCTGGAGGACACTTACTATTTAAAGCACCTTATCCAACATGGAGGTGCCTGCGCAATGTTGTAAGTTTGTTACTAAACACTCTTGTTAGTAATCAAGTCACAATGCTTGTATCAATGTATACCTGCCTATCTATTAGCTGTGCCTGCCTGTCTCCCAGCTGTGCCCACCTGCCTGTCTATCAACCGTGCCAGCTCATCTGTATATCAGCCGGTCCAGTCCACACCTGCTTGTACTCATCTGTACATCAGCCAGTCCTATCCACACCTGCCAGTGCCCATCTGTACGTCAGCCGGTACAATCTGAATTTGTGGTTCCCGTGTTTCTACAGTGCCTACCTGCATCTATCGTTCCTTCCTTTAGGCCATCCAGGCTACCTGTCATTAGAGGGTCAGCAGCCATCTTCCCGAGGTCATTCCTGGTGTAGCACCTGGTCCCACTCGTTAGTCTCCACTCAGATCACGGTATCATCAGCCGCCGTGTATTCAAGGTCGCATTTCGTGAGGCACTAAGATACACCCTAGTCCGCAAAACACATGTTTTTAACTTTAGACTTTCAGACTCCATATATCACAATTCACTACAGCTTTGAATGTGAGACTACCATCATTTTATAGACAATCGTCTTGGCTACTTCATACAGACTTGCAACTACTTAGTATATGATTAGTTATGCAAATTCTTGTCACTGCATTGTTACTGTTTTGCTCCTAAAAAAATTAAATTATAATTTTTTATTGTTTTGTTAATATTTTGTGAATCCTTCTGGGCATGCTCTCAATCAGATTCAAGCGTGTCTCAACCAAAATCTGATCCCAGGTCTCTTCTACACATTCCCAAAGTTAGTGCACACTGGTCGACTAACTTGGGTATGTATGCAGCTTTTTTTCAACTCTACCCACAGGTGTTCGATTGGGTTGAGGTCTGAGTACTGTGGGGGCCATTCCAGCATCTCTACTTAATTGTCATTGAACCATTTCTTTGCCAATCTCGATGTATGCTTCAGGTTGTTGCCTTACTGTAACACTATGTCGGCCTTTTCATACCCATAGTACTCGAGTGTACGAAGTAACTCGTCTTGTAGGATACTCACATATAGCTCAGCATTGAGACCACCATTGACTGTGGTCAAGTATACAATGCCTTTGGCTGTGAAACAACCCCGTATCTTCAGGCTTCCTACATGAACTTGACAGTTTATTATTATTCATTATTATAGCTCCGTTTATACCATGGCGCCTTACATGTGAAAAGGGGTATACATAATAAAAAAAAGTACAATAACCTTGAACAAACACAAGTCGCCGACTGATAAAGAAGGACAGTTCCTTCAATTTCTTGATTCGTTAGCCCCTTTTTCCCTTGTTTCTTCCTGACCCATTTGTACCCATAAGAGCCTAGTCTGATTGGTGTAATCTGCTATGTTAAACAAGGCAGAGATGCCCAGGAGTCCAACGGTCATTTGAAGAATGACAGGCAGTTCCATAATCACAGCTATAGCCTTCAAGTCGCAGTGAAAAACATCTAATATCTTTAAGGCATTAGATATAAATTATATGAATCAGGCAAGCCGTCGTGTCTACATTTCGACCGAGCTTTGGACTTTATAGTTTTAATTGTCCATCTCATTTGATATTAGTCTGAGCACATTGGAATTCGTTCTCCTAGGCTCAGTACTACAAGGGTCTCTGATAGGCCGGGGTCACACGGGACCTGAGTGTGCAGCTGCATGTATTTCTATGCAGCTGAACGCTCCGGTCCCATAGCTAGAGCCTAATGCGATTCTTGTGTCCTTCCTGCTCCTCCACTTGTTTCTAGGCACACATCATGTCACCCCTTCAAAGCAGTTCTATTTGTCTGTTTTACATTCTCTCTTTCAACTGTGCCTCTCCTTTTTTCTTCTGTTTCGGTCACATTTTCTCCATTTATTTCAGGGCCTGCCCTTCCTCCTCCCCATCTCCCCCTGAGCTCTTTAACATCTCAGATAAAAGACAGTATGCCGCAGTGAGTGACGCTCTCCTTCCCGTGTGGGAGCGTGGGAAGATAAAAGTGACATGTTTAAGGTTATTAAAATATTTTTTAGCTAGTTTTCTTAAGCAACTGACAGGTGGTTAACCCTTTGATGAGTTTTGTGTGCAGTGTTTATTACTGTTCCAGTTAGGAAAATGACAGATTTAAAAGGAGGTGGATGCAGGCACTGATGGGTTACTGTGACAGACTCTAGCAGGAAAGGATGACTAGGTCACTGCCTTTTGGCATTGTGGTATCCTTTTTGGAAGGGAGGGGTAACATAAAGAGTGACATGTAATATACAGATGGAGCATCTCTTTTACTTAAACCTGGAAGCCTTTGAATTTTTAAATTCACAATGACCTTTTCCTCCTCTAATCCCCTGACAAGTAGGAAGGACATGGTAGGTCATTGCCAGGATTGGTAATTGCAGGCATGATGGTCCATATTGATCAGGCATATATGTCACATCACAAAATGCTGATTTTGAAGCAAGGCAAGAGTAATGCTGACTTTTTTTTTACAAAGTCTGAAAAAATAAATAGTAAATAAGTGTCTGATGCTACTTAACCTGAACATTTGCTGCTACTCAGGAGTTTAGCTAAACCCTGTTTCAGTTTGCAGGTAAAGTTGACCTTTGGAGATCTTGATGCTGTGACATGTTTCTTTCACATATAATTGTTCTGGGAAAATAAAGTATTCACTGAATGCAGCGGTCTGATCTGGCTATATTGGAACCCCATTAAGTCTTTAGTGTTTACCAGATGAAGAGTGTTTTTCCATTGTATTTCTGTATATATCAGTCCAGTATTTTGTAGCTTACTGATCCCTAGGGGTCCACATATATCAAGATATCATTTTATTAATCTTTCTATGACCTGCTCTCCATATAATAATAATAATAATAATAATCTTTATTTATATAGCGCCATCATATTCCGCAGCGCTTTACAGTTTAACAGTTTCAAAACACAAGTCATAAGTAACAACGTTAACAATACAGTAATTAAAGCAAAATAAGACGGCCCTGCTCGTGAGAGCTTACAATCTACAATGAGGTGGGGGAGATACAAAATACAGGTGTGTATATACAATGGTGCATTTACAATGATGGTCCAGCCATCTTAAGGGAGTGAGGGATGGATGGAGATAGTGAATGGGCTACACACACACACACACTTACACATAGAATGACTTTGATTAGTGAATGTGATAGGCCGCTCTGAACAGATGTGTTTTGAGGGAGCGCCTGAAACCATGCAAATTGTGGATAGTCCTAATTTCTTGGGGTAGAGCATTCCAGAGGATTGGCGCAGCGCGGGAGAAGTCTTGGAGTCGGGAGTGGGAGGTACGGATTAGTGCAGAGGTTAGTCGAAAGTCGTTTGCAGAGCGCAGCAGTCGTTTAGGCCGATAGATAGAAATGAGGGAGGAGATGTAGGGGGGTGCTGCAGTGTGGAGAGCTTTGTGGGTGAGAACAAGTACTTTGAATTGGATCCTATAATGAATGGGCAGCCAGTGTAAGGACTGGCGAAGAGCGGACGCGTCCGAGTACCGATTAGCCAGATGGATAACCCTGGCTGCTGCATTAAGGATGGACTGGAGAGGGGATAGTCGAGTAATGGGGAGGCCAAGTAATAGAGCGTTACAGTAGTCCAGGCGGGAGTGGATCAATGCTACAGTGAGGGTTTTTGTTGTTTCCATGGTGAGAAAAGGGCGGATTCTAGAGATGTTCTTTAGGTGTAGGCGGCAAGAGCGGGCAAGAGATTGTATATGGGAGGTGAAGGAGAGATTGGTATCAAACATAACACCCAGACAGCGAGCCTGCTGCCGGGGTGTTATTATGGTGCCGCCCACTGAGAGGGAAATGTCAGATTTAGGGAGGTTAGTAGACGGCGGGAGCAGAAGAAGTTCAGTTTTGGAGAGGTTGAGTTTCAGATAGAGAGCAGACATGATGTTGGAGACTGCGGACAGACAGTCGGTGGCGTTCTGTAGTACAGCGGGGGTAAGGTCGGGGGATGACGTGTATAATTGTGTGTCATCAGCATAAAGATGGTACTGAAAGCCAAATCTGCTGATGGTCTGTCCAATTGGGGCGGTGTAGAGAGAGAAGAGAAGGGGGCCAAGGACTGAGCCCTGGGGTACACCGACAGTGAGAGGGAGAGGAGATGAAGTGGAGCCAGAGAACGAAACACTGAAGGAGCGGTCAGAAAGATAGGAGGAGAACCAGGAGAGAACAGTGTCCTTAATACCTAGAGAGTGGAGCCTGGACAGTAGGAGACGGTGGTCAACCGTGTCGAAAGCTGCAGAAAGGTCGAGTAGAATGAGCAGAGAGTGGTCACCGTTACGTTTTGCTGTCAGAAGGTCATTGGTCACTTTGATGAGTGCAGTTTCAGTCGAATGTAGGGGTCGGAAGCCGGACTGTGAAGGGTCTAGGAGGGAGTGAGTGGAGAGGTAACGGGTGAGGCGGGAGTAGACTAGGTGCTCCAAAAGTTTGGAGATGAAGGGGAGATTGGAGACCGGTCTGTAGTTGTTTGTGCAGGAAGGGTCAAGAGCGGGTTTCTTTAGTAGTGGAGTAATGATGGAGTGTTTGAAGGAGGATGGGAAAATGCCAGAGGAGAGTGAGAGATTGAAGATTGTAGTTAGGTGAGTTGTGACAACAGGAGAAAGAGACTGGAGGAGATGTGAGGGAATGGGGTCGGTAGTGCATGTAGTCGGACGAGAGGAAGAGAGGAGTCTGGAGACTTCTTCTTCTGTGATGGGATCAAATGTGGAAAGTGAGCCAGGGGAACAGCAGGGTGGGATGGGAGTCACAGCCCTTGGTGGTTGAGAGCAGATTTCCTGATGGATAGTATCTATTTTTTCTATAAAGTGGGAGGCCAGGTCATCAGCACAAATGTCTGTGATAGGGGCTTGTGCTTTTGGCCTGAGGAGGGAGTGAAAAGTGTCAAAAAGTTTCTTGGGGTTGTTGGCTAGTGAGGAGATCAGTGTGGTGAAGTAGGTCTGTTTGGCGAGGTGAAGGGCAGCATTATAAGTTCTTAACATGAATTTAAAGTGGATGAAGTCTTCTGGTGTGCGGGTTTTTCTCCATAGGCGTTCAGCACTCCTAGAGCATCGCTGGAGAAGGTGAGTTTGCGATGTGAGCCAGGGCTGTTTTACTGTGTGTTTGGAAGTTCTGAGGGTGAGCGGTGCTACTTGGTCAAGGGTGCTTCTAAGAGTGTCATTGTAGTGCTGAACAGCCAGATTAGGACAAGAAAAAGAGGAGATTGGGGACAGCGAAGAGTGTAGGGAGTCTGAAAGTGTCTGAGGGTTAATGGCTTGCAGATTTCTGAATGTGCGGTAGGTAGGAGTTCGCTGGGGTGGTGGAGGATTTGTGAGCGTGAAGGAGAGAATGTTGTGGTCAGAGAGTGGAAGCGGTGAGTTATTTAGGTGGGAAATTGAACAGAGGCGGACAAAGACCAGGTCAAGGGTGTTGCCATTCCTTGTGTGTCTCAGAGGTTGAAAGCTGTGAGAGGCCTAGAGAAGTGGTTAGTGATAGAAGCTGAGATGCAGATGTGGAAGTAGGGCTGTTAATGGGGATGTTGAAGTCTCCAAGGATAAGGGTTGGTAGTTCTGAGGACATGAAGTGCGGCAGCCAGGCTGAGAAGTGGTCAAGGAACTGGGTGGATGAGCCTGGGGGCCGATATATGACCGCTATTCTGAGGGAGAGGGGATGGAAGAGCCTGATGGTGTGGACCTCAAAAGAAGGGAATGAGAGTGATGGAATTTGGGGGATGACCTGGAAACTGCATTGTGGGGACAGGAGTATGCCAACTCCACCACCATGTCTGTTTGTGGGTCTCGGGGAATGGGAGAACTGTAAGCCACCATAGGAAATGGCAGCAGGGGAGACCGTGTCAGAATCCTGAATCCAGGTTTCAGTGAGGGCCAACAGATGAAGAGAGTTGTTCAGAAAGTAGTTGTGCAGGAAAGATAGTTTATTGCATGCAGACCGTGGATTCCAGAGGGCACAGTTGAAAGAAGGAGATGAGGGAGTGCAAGTAATATTAACAAGATTATTATGGTTTGGAAATGAGGTAGGGTAGGGATTGAGGTTGGGGGATGGACCAGGGTTGGGGGAGATGTCCCCTGAAATCAGTAGGAGTAGGAAGATAAAGAGCAGGTAGTTGTTGGATTTATAAATAGGTTTTTTCTGAGATCTGTTTGGGCAAGATGGGCTGAGTTTTCTTAGGAAGGTGAGGAGTGCATGGGAACTGTACATGGGAGAGGGAAGTATGGAGGGGCTGATGTATATGAGTCGTGATGGAGGGGGGATGGGGCAGTGAATGTGGATGGCAAGGGAACACAGGAGGATAGAGATAAAGAACATAATTTAAAAGAAAGCAAAGTGTGGGCTACCTGATTCCTGCCCTGATTAACTGCCATGGATAACTGCCTTTTACTCGATGCTTGTCTTTCGTGATGCTTTGCTTTCTGTGATGCGTGCGCCCCCCTTACTGCGTGCGCCCCTTACACTACTCCTAAATATATAGTCCACACTACAGGGTCAGGAAAGTGGGATTGTGGGGGCTGTTTTGGGATAATTTGCCAGCTGGGGCCACACACCAGGGGTGGTTAGATCATCAAAGGCTACCTGGCAACATCTATATGCTTTAGCACCTTCCACCTGATAGCATCTAGAGAGGCCCCAGTCACCGGGATATAAAGCAGTAAGTATTTTAAACACAGTGCAAAAATGAATTATTCCAAAGCCTTATTAACAGGCACATTAAACTATGTTGCAAGATGGTAAAGCAGTGCTTGGCAGCAAGTAGTGGTATGGAGTGCACACCATTAATATATAGTGCAGCATTCAACACAGATAGCAGAGGTGGGGATTCTATTCAGCTGTTTGCTTCCACTGAATGCAGTTCATACCATTAATATATAGTGCAGCATTCAACACAGATAGCAGAGGTGGGGATTCTATTCAGCTGTTTGCTTCCACTGAATGCAGTTCATACCATTAATATATAGTGCAGCATTCAACACAGATACAGAGGTGGGGATTCTATTCAGCTGTTTGCTTCCACTGAATGCAGTTCATACCATTAATATATAGTGCAGCATTCAACACAGATAGCAGAGGTGGGGATTCTATTCAGCTGTTTGCTTCCACTGAATGCAGTTCATACCATTAATATATAGTGCAGCATTCAACACAGATAGCAGAGGTGGGGATTCTATTCAGCTGTTTGCTTCCACTGAATGCAGTTCATACCATTAATATATAGTGCAGCATTCAACACAGATAGCAGAGGTTGGGATTCTATTCAGCTGTTTGCTTCCACTGAATGCAGTTCATACCATTAATATATAGTGCAGCATTCAACACAGATAGCAGAGGTGGGGATTCTATTCAGCTGTTTGCTTCCACTGAATGCAGTTCATACCTGTGTGTCCATATAGACAGCTTAGGAGAGTTGATCCTACTGACAGTTTCCCTTTACCACCCTCTACCACATTTGACTTATCTAAATGAATAATATAGTCATACAGGTTATAGACTGCTGAAAAAAGTCCTACCTGCATGCCGACCCTATTAGATATTGTGACTAATAACAGTGAGAGCAGGAGCGGCGGATGGAAGTGTGGAGCCCAGCTGCGCTCAGATTCACATATCCCAGAAGGGTGCACAAAAGGAATCAACCACTAGAGGTCTCACTATACATACACACACACACCTTCACCCGTCCCCTAAGACCACCAGAGGGAGCTTAATAGGACTATAAAAGGAGGGTGAAGGTAGGAAGTTCAGTCAGAGCAGAGCTCAGAGTTCAGTCTAGCTGAGACAAGTGAGTAGTGAGTAGTCTGCAGACAGAGCAGTCAGACAGAGTCGAGTCTGCAGAGCAGAGTGGAGTTTGCAGGGAGAGGCTCAATAGCTCAGTTAGAGAGCTAGAAACGTGCCGACGCTCTGAGAGCAGCAGAAGAGGCAGCCCACCAACTGCCAGTGTGTATAATCCTGTGAGGGCCCGAGTAGGCCGAAGGCAAGAGGAGAGTAGAAAAAGGGGCAGAGGAGCCTAATCAGCTGAACCCATCAAGTATATACCGGACGCCGGGTCCGAGCCTACGGGGATCTCCACGACCAGTAAGAGACCACCGGAGTTCCTGGAGGACTACAGGTCCCAGGAGCACCACAGAGCTGATACGTAACCGGCCAGGAGGACGGAGTCCGGCAAGCAGGACGCTGCAAGCAGGGACTGTGTACTTCAAGAAAAGGTCCAACCACAAGGTCAGCCAGGTGAAGGACAGAGACTAAGTTAGGCCCAGCTACATGCAGGCCAGGACTTCATTGCAGAGAGGCAAGGAACAAGGAGGCCTTAAACCTACTTAGTGGGAGAATCTGGATGTGCACCTTTCACCCTATCGTGCTCCGGGTTGTACCTGCAACATCTTCAGTAAAGGTACCAAAGAGACTTGTGTGTGTGTGTCCACCTTCTTGTCCCTACCCTGCCGGGTTTTCCTCAGTCCTGCATCCCTACACATCTACCTGCCCTGGAAGGATACAGCCTCACCTGTAGGAGGCCTAACACCTATAGCTGCACAACACCATCCCTTCCAGAGGATCTGCACAGCAGCGCTGGTCCCCCTGACCAGATACTATAAGTGGCGTCACAACCAATTACACGAACATTTATTCCCCTGTAAATATCCCCTTTTATGGTGAGCGCCCAGGGCCACGGACCGAGCTGTGCTGCCGTGACATCCCCCATAGAAGACAATAATAATAATAATAATCTTTATTTATATAGCGCCATCATATTCCGCAGCGCTTTACAGTTTAACAGTTTCAAAACACAAGTCATAAGTAACAACGTTAACAATACAATAATTAAAGCAAAATAAGACGACCCTGCTCGTGAGAGCTTACAATCTACAATGAGGTGGGGGAGATACAAAGTACAGGTGTGTATATACAATGGTGCATTTACAATGATGGTCCAGCCATCTTGAGGGAGTGAGGGATGGATGGAGATAGTGAATGGGCTACACACACTTACACATAGAATGACTTTGATTAGTGAATGTGATAGGCCGCTCTGAACAAATGTGTTTTGAGGGAGCGCCTGAAACCATGCAAATTGTGGATAGTCCTAATTTCTTGGGGTAGAGCATTCCAGAGGATTGGCGCAGCGCGGGAGAAGTCTTGGAGTCGGGAGTGGGAGGTACGGATTAGTGTAGAGGTTAGTCGAAAGTCGGTTAGGCCGATAGATAGAAATGAGGGAGGAGATGTAGGGGGGTGCTGCACTGTGGAGAGCTTTGTGGGTGAGAACCAGTACTTTGAATTGGTTGGTTGAATTGGACAATAGGCTCGGATCCGAGTACCCCACTGCTCTGGGAGGGCGGCTGAGAAGTATTCAACAGGCGCTCCTGCGCTGTAAGTAAATAATTTAAAAAAAATGGCCTGGGTCCCCCTGTATTTTTGATAACCAGCCAGGCAAAACTCACAGCTGGGGCTGCAATTCTCAGCTGTCAGCTTCAACAAGGCAGGTTATCAAGAATAGAGGGGTCCCCACACTGTTTTTTTTTTTAAATATTTAAATAAATAATTTAAAAAAACAGCGTGGAGTCCCCCCCCATTTTTGACAACCAGCCATGCTAAAGCAGATAGCTGGTGGCTGGTATTCTCAGGCTGGAAAGGGGCCATGGATATTGGCCCCCCAGCTTAAAAATAGCAGCCCGCAGCTGCCCAGAAAAGGCATATGTATTAGATGTGCCAATTCTGACTTTGCCCGGCTCTTCCCACTTGCCCTGTAGCGGTGGCAAGTGGGGTTCATATTTTTGGCGTTGATGTCACCTTTGTATTGTCAGGTGACAGCAAGCCCACGATTAGTAATGGAGAGGCATCTTTAAGACACCTATCCATTACTAATCCTATAGTTACATGGCAATTAAACACACAGCCAGAATAAGGTCTTTTATTAGAAATAAAATAAAACATAGTTTTTTATTTTTATTTAAAAATAACAAACACAGTTACACACACTTAATGCCTAATTCCACCGAAGCCCTCAATCCCCTGTAATAAACCAAAAATAAAAAATAACAATATACCATACCTGTCAGTCGTTCTGTCCAACGTCGTAATCCATGTCTGGGGGATAAACAGTTTTCAACATGGACGTGCCAAGATGCTGAGAACCACTGGTGAATGAGCTGCTGGGAATGCGGCATCAGTGACAGCTCTGTAAAAAACTCTCACAGTGCTAGCAGAGATCTCACCGAGGTCATGGCAGTTCAGCCCAGCTGGGAACAGAGCCTCAGTGACGGGAGGTAACCTCTACGACGTAACCATCGGTCACTGACAACATGTTCCCAGTAGCTCATTCTTACTAATCCGTGGGCTTGATGTCACCTGACAATACAAAGTTGACATCAACCCCACAGATATGAACCCCACTTGCCACAGCTACAGGGCAAGTGGGAAAAGCTGGGCAAAGCATCAGAATTGGTACATAGATGTGACTTTTCAGGGCATCTACAGGCTGCTATTTTTAGTGTGGTGGGCCAATATCAATGGCTCCTTACCAGCCTGAGAATATCAGCCCCCAGCTGTCTGCTTTAGCAAGGCTGGTTGTCAAAAATGGGGGGCCCCATGCAATTTTTTTAAAATTATTTATTTAAATAATTAAAAAAAAACAGTGTGGGTACCCCTCTATTCTTGATAACCAGCCTTGTTGAAGCTGACAGCTAAGGGTTGCAGCCTCCAGCTATGAGTTTTGCCTGGCTGGTTATCTAAAATACAGGGGGACCCAGGCCCTTTTTTTTAAATTATTTATTTGCAGTGCAGGAGCTGCTGATGAGTACTCCCATCCGCCGCTCCTGCTCTCACTGTTATTAGCGGCTGCAGGTGTCGGATGATGGGAGCAGTAGCCATTACAGCGACACCAGATTTATATCAGGTTTTTATGTTTAGTTGCAGTCACACACTAAGACTCTTTTATTGCAAAAAATAGTTTTTGCATCATCACATTTTGAGAGCTATAATTTTTCCATATTTTGGCCCACAAAGTCATGTGAGGCCATGTTTTATGCGGGATGAGTTGACGTTTTTATTGGTACCATTTTTGGGCACATGACATTTTTTGATCACTTTCTATTCTGATTTTTGTGAGGCAGAACGAGCAAAAACCAGCAATTCAGGAAATTCTTTTGTGGGGGAGGTTTATGCCATTCCGTGTGAGGTAAAACTAATAAGGCAGTTTTATTTTTCGGGTCAGTACGATTACAGCGATACCTCATTTATAGAGATGATTTTTAGGGTGGAGTCGGGTTCCATGAAACCCGACTTTCTCAAAAGTCGGGTCGAACGAAATCGGCCGACTATCGGGAAAAGTCGGGGGTCCGACTGAAGCACGAAACCCAATGCAAGTCAATGGGAAGCAAAGTCGTCAGGGAGTGGAGGACAATAAACACACCTACAGTGCCCATTTCAATGCCAACAACATAAATTCTTATTACTTAAGCTTGTCAACCTTAATTTACTTTATAATAATAGTTACGCATTGAAAACTGGGGTTATTTGGCTAAACTTGTGGGGGGGTTGGGATGGCTCCCGGTTTTAGTGTGCCCCGGGCCAAAGAGTGTCAGTGGGTCCCTTTAACACATACCACAATTCATGATGCTCCGATACGGCACAGAAATATAGGTATTGTACAATGAAAAATACTTCACTTCTTACATGACATGAACACAAAACCTTCTATAAATTAGGAAGGCACAGGAGTGTATAACAAGAAATTTTTATTGAAAAAAACACTCACATAAACACAACAATTATAAAAAGGATGCCTCTTATCCAGGAAAAATGACACAGCCGTCTCAATTACATAATTGTCAATCAAAACCTATGTATGTATTAGGAAAATTATTCCTGCATGTTTAGATGTAATTTACAATCATGTATGTACAATTTAAATCCTAATGGTACATCTAATGCAGGAATAATTATTTTAATGGCAGAACAATGCGATTATTCAAGACACTCACAATGAAATTCAATCACTTTTTGAGGGAGAAAAGGCTGTTCCATATCACTATAGTAGTAACTAATCGCTTGTAATCATCCCTCTAAATGATCCCAGATTCTCCTGGCTATCATAGCCATTACAAACAAGGCAAAATATAAGGTGCTGAACTAGTGCCACATTAGATAAAGATGTCTATATTGCCCAAGGAGGACTACAAAGGCTGCTGCATGTCACTATAGTAGTAAGTAAGCACCTGATAATCACCCCTTAGGGTGAGTTTCCACGGTCAGGAAACGCGGCGTGTTTGGCGCTGTGCGCTGGCGCAGCGCCAAACACGCAGCGTCCAGATGTTACAGCATAGTGGAGGGGATTTAAAGAAATCCCATCTCCACTATGCGTAACAACACGCAGGCGGAAGACCTGCGTATCCGGACATGCTGCGCGTCTTTTCAGACCGCAGCATGTCCTAGCGTATTGCGGCGACGCTGCGTCGCCGCAACGGAATTTCACACAGGGCTATGTAGCCCTGCGTTCTTTCCGGAGGTGTTCCGGAGGTGTCCTGAACACCTCCGGAAAGAACGCGCGTCAGAAAGGGGGCGGGGCTTAGACGGAGCGGAATTTCCGCTCCGTCAATAGCGCTGTGTTTCCTGACCATGGAAACACAGCCTTACAATAATCCCAAATTCCCCAAAGCTCCCATAGCCATTACAAACCAAACTAGGTATAAGGTGCTGACTAGTGCCCCATTGAATCAAAATGTCTACATTACACTAAATTGCTGCCATAATATTACCTTAGTAGTAAAGTGAAGAGACGCTGTATCACCTAACCCCAACACACGTTTCGAATGCTCTTCTTCCGGCTCGTGTACAGAATCTGGGATCATTTAGAGGGATGATTACAAGCGATTAGTTACTACTATAGTGATATGGAACAGCCTTTTCTCCCTCAAAAAGTGATTGAATTTCATTGTGAGTGTCTTGAATAATCGCATTGTTCTGCCATTAAAATAATTATCCCTGCATTAGATGTACCATTAGGATTTAAATTGTACATACATGATTGTAAATTACATCTAAACATGCAGGAATAATTTTCCTAATACATACATAGGTTTTGATTGACAATTATGTAATTGAGACGGCTGTGTCATTTTTCCTGGATAAGAGGCATCCTTTTTATAATTGTTGTGTTTATGTTAGTGTTTTTTTCAATAAAAATTTCTTGTTATACACTCCTGTGCCTTCCTAATTTATAGAAGGTTTTGTGTTCATATCCTTGATACGGAGTGTGACCTTGCTTAGGTTACTTATATGAACTAATATGTATGTGCATTTCTTACATGACATGACTGATATCTATGTTAAAATCTACAATAGCTCAAAAATCGGACATTATATTCCTCCATACAGTATAATGAGCCCCATATATTGCTCCATACATAATTGGTCCCATTTACTGTTCCATACAGTATATGATGAGCTCCACATAATGCTCCAGTATATGATGGTCCCCATATAATGTGCCATACAGTATAGGACGGTCCCCATAGAGTAGAATGAGCCCCACATATTGCTCCATACAGTATAATGAGTCACATATAAAGCTCCATACAGTATATAAGGGCCCCATATATTGCTCCATACAGAATGGGCTCCATATAATGCTTCATACAGAATAGGCCCCATATGTGCTCCATATGATGATCCAGAAATAATGAAACCCATATGATGCTCCAGTATATGATGGGCCCCATGGATGATGCTCCAGTGTCTGATCTGCCCCATTTAGAATGCTCCTGTATTATTTTGGCCCCATGGATGATGCTCCAGTGTCTTATGGGCCAAAATCATGCACCAAATATATTGGGCCCCATTATTAATGATCAAGTGTATAATAGGCCCCGTAAATGCTGCTCCAGTATATGATGAGCCGCATGGATGCTGCTCCAGTGTCTGATCTGCCCCATTTAGAATGTTCCAGTATATGTTGGGCCCCATGGATGATGCTCCAGTGTCTTATGGGCCAGAATCATGCTCCATATATAATGGGCCCCATTATTAATGATCCAGTGTATAATGGGCCCCGTAAATGCTGCTCCAGTGTCTGCTGTCCCTCATTTACAAAGCTCCAGTACATGTTGGGCCCCATGGATGATGCTCCAGTGTGTTATGGGCCAAAATCATGCTCCATATATAATGGGCCCCATTATTAACCCCTCTCTGCCATCCGATGCACTATCCCGTCCATGAAACCTGTGACAATCTGCCCATGAACGGGATAGTATGTCGAAGCGATCAGCTGATTATCACAGCTGACACCCGGCACTATGTGTCAGTAGTGGTCATGGACCGCTCCTGGCACATTAACCCCTGGCACACCGCGCTCAAACATGATCGCGGTGGACCCGGGGCACAGGGGAGCCTCGAGCAGGGAGGGGGCTCCCTGCGTGCTCCCCTGAGACCCTCTGGACAGCGCTGTTCTGAAGGCCTTTTCCCTGCAGGACCCCAGATCCAAGATGGCCGCCGGGTCCTGCAGGGAAGCCTGCAGCACTGCCTGTGAGATCGCTGGTCTCACAGAGTGCTTTGCACACTGTAGACCAGCGATCTGACCCTATACTGTAATGTCCCACCCTGGGACAAAGTAAAAAAGTTAAAAAAATAAAAATAACAAGTGTAAAAAAAATTTCCAAAATAAAGGAAAAAAAAATATTCCCCAATAAATTCATTTTTTCCTGTAAATAAAAAAAACAAACCAATAAAAGTACACATATTTGGCATTGCCACGTCCGTAACGACCCACCCTATAGAACTGTCCCACTAGTTAACCCCTTTAGTGAACCCCTTAAAAAAATATATAAAACAAAGCAAAAAATCAATGCTTTATCATCATACTGCCGATCATAAAGTGGAATAACACACGATCAAAAAGACCGATATAAATAAACATGGTACCACTGAAAACGTCATCTTGTCCCGCAAAAAACAAGCTGCCATAAAGCATCATCAGCGAAAAAATAACAAAGTTATAGCTCGCAGAATAAAGCGATGCAAAAATAATTATTTTTTATATAAAATTGTTTTTATTGTATAAAAGCGCCAAAACATAAAAAAAAGATATAAATGAGGTATCGCTGTAATCGTACTAACCCGAAGAATAAAACTGCTTTATCAATTTTACCACACGCGGAACGGTATAAACACCCCCCCAAAAGAAATTCATGAATTGCTGATTTATGTTCATTCTAACCTCCCAAAAATCGAAATAGAAAGCAATCAAAAAATGTCACGTGGTCATAAATGGTACCAATAAAAACGACAACTCGTACCGCAAAAAATAAGATCTCACATGACTCTGTGGGCCAAAATATTCAAAAATTATAGCTCTCTAAATGTGGTGATGCAAAAAACTATTTTTTGCAATTAAAAGCGTCTTTTAGCATGACAGCTGCCAATCATAAAAACCCGCTATAAATAGTAAATCAAACCCCCCTTTATCACCCCCTTAGTTAGGGAAAAATAATAAAATAAAAGCTGTATACAGTGTTGGGGGAATTTTAAATCTCCGTATATATTTCAGCAGTAAGACACACAGTCGCAGGCCCAGTCTGGATAACACCAGAATATGAAAATCAGGAAAAGTGTACTATATCAGTAGCATACAGCTGTATGCAGTGTTGGGGGAATTTTAAATCTCCGTATATATTTCATGAGTAACACACACGCTCACAGGCTCTGTATGGATAACACCAGAATATGAAAATCAGGAAAAGTGTACTATATCAGTAGCATACAGCTGTATACAGTGCTGGGGTAATTTTAAATCTCCGTATATATTTCAGGAGTAACACACACGATCACAGGCTCAGTATGGATAACATCAGAATATGAAAAGGAGAAAAAGTGTACTGTATCAGTAGCGTACAGCTGTATACAGTGTTGGGGTAATTTGAAATCTCCGTATATACTTCACGAGTAACACACACGCTCGCAGGCTCAGTATGGTTAACACCAGAATATGAAGAGCAGAAAAAGTGTACTGTATCAGTAGCGTACAGGGTATACAGTGTTGGGGTAATTTATATTTGAGGAGTCACACACAGACGCTCTCTCAGTATGGATTTGACCGTAATACACAGGCTCAGTATGGATAACAACAGAATATGAAAAGGAAAAAAACGGTACTGTATCAGAAGATACCAGCTGCATACGGTTTTGGGGAAAATTGAAATCTCCGTAAATATTTCCGGAGTCACACACAGATAGTCAGCATGTATTTGTCCGTGATACCAGCCGGTACACGGTACTGTGAGGAGCGTACAGCTCTATACGGTGTGGGAAAAAATGAACGCTCGGTAACTGTGCAGAAAAAAAGAATAAGTATTAGTGCTGTGTAGGCGCTGTGTTAAAAAGCACTCTGCACAGCAGGGTACACACAGCAATACAGATAGCAGGCAGCCTAATAATCAGCTCTGCTGCTGCATACTAGAAATTCCTCCCCTGTCACTGGCAGGCAGCCTAATAATCAGCTCTGCTGCTGCACACAAGATATTCCTCCCCTGTCACTGGCAGGCAGCCTAAGAACCAGGGCTGCTGCACACACCAAAATCCTCCAATGTCACTGCACAGTAAGGGCCACGTCACACATAGTGACACACCAGCGATCCCGACAACGATATGCACTTGTCAGGATCGCTGATGTGTCGCTATATGATCGCTGCCTGAGCTGCCAAACAGGCAGCTCAGGCAGCAATCAGGACAGCGACACTGCGGGTATCGTCACTTAGTTACCCGCAGTGTACTTTGAATACCAGCCCGCTGGTGCAGGGAGCTGGTAACCAAGGTACACATTGGGTTTCCAGGCGCTGCGTGGCACCTGGAAACCCGATGTGTACCTTGGTTACCAGCTCCCCTGCAGCAGCGCGCTGGTATCCAAGGTACACATCGGGTTTCTAGGCACCGCCCGGCGCCTGGAAACCCGATGTGTACCTTGGTTACCAGCTGATCGCTGGTCTCCTGCCTGCCACACGCAGCGATGCGTGCTGGCCAGCAGGAGACGAATGATCAAAAAAATGTCCAGGACATTCAGCGACAATCAGTGATACCCAGCAGGGGGGCTGATCGTCGCTGAATGTCACACACAGCGATATCGCTGGGAGATCGCTGTTGCATCACAAAACTAGTGACTCAGCAGCGATCTCGCTAGCGAGATCGCTGTGTGTGACGGGGCTTAACTGTACAGCTAATCGCTATCAGCACAAGCACTGATTTTTTTCCTGCCAAACGATCTCCCTGCTGAGAACCAGCGTCAGCAACCTCTCCTTACGCTAAGATCGGCAGAAGTAAAATGGCGATCGGCGGTGAGGGCTTTTATGGGCACTTTGACGCCACACAAAGCAAGCCAATCACTGCAATGCCCTTTTCTAAGATGGTGCTGGCCGCTGCCCATGTCATCGCGTTGCCCACAGTCTGCGTCCTTGCTCATTGGCCGAGAAAATGCCCTTCAAGCATTATGGGAAAACCGACTTTGGCGCTCGGGTCGCCGAACACGTGGCCGACCACAGGCTATGGTCGGTTTCGCTCGGCGAAACCCGACTTTGGCGAAAGTCAGTCTTTTTTTTAAATTGACTGACCTGTTTCGCTCAACTCTACTCATTTATATTTTTTTATGTTTCAGCACTTTTATACAATAAAACTATTTTATAGCAAAAATAATTATTTCTGCTTTGCTTTATTGTGGCAGCTATAACTTTTTTATTTTCCCACTGATGGAGTTGTATGATGGCTTGTTCTTTTGTGGGACAAACTGACGTTTTCAATGGTACCATGTTTATTTATATACGTATTTTTGATTGCGTTTTATTATTATTTTTGATTTTTTTATTTATCTTTTAATTATTTTTACAATTATGTACAATTTTTTTTACTTTTTTCTAACTTTTTTACTTTATCCCAATATGCATGCTGATCGCTTCTACAGCATGAAGATGAAGCAGCCTCCCCATGCTGCAGAAACTGTCAACTCTGCAATGACTAACTTGCTCATCATGAACTGGGCATGATCAGCAAGTTTGCTAGGTCTGGTGACCTGGATGTCGTTATGACGACATCGGGTCACTATGGCAAAGATTAGGACCCTGCGTCACGCCGCGGGGTCTCCCATCCAAAGGCAGAGGGGCTGTCAGCCCTCTGCCGGCTTCCGGAATGGTGCGATCGTGTTCGATCACAGCATTTCAGGGTTTAAAGTGTCGGGAGCAGTCTGGGACGGCACGTGTGTGCAGGCAATTGCTCAGATGTCAAATAGGCCCAGGGCACTGGGACGGAATATTACATCCGATGTCAGAAAGAGATTAAAAAATTATTGTCGCACACCACTAAAGTGGCATCAATTTCCATAGAGTAGAAATATTATAGTAGGCCTCTGACACACCTTCCACTACAGTCAACCCACCAGATGGAAACCCAACTTGAAGTCTCCACATTTGAGATACTGTTATCCCTTCCGCATCCTCCTCTGCTTCCACCTCTTCTTATGAGAGCACCTACTCACACAGACTATTCAAAGTGTGCTCCAACATGTAGATGACCGGAATAGTGATGCTGATGACGGCATCGTCAGCGCTAATCATCTTAGTAGCCATTTCAAAACTGTGCAGAAGGGAGCAGAGGTCCTTCATCTGTGCCCAACCCGCAAGCGTGCTTTGCAACATGTCTGTACTATGTTAGTCCAAGCTATGCAAATTGACATACTGCGCCAGGGTTCGTCACTGCTGTCACAGTCGCTGCAATATGTGCAGAGTGGAATTCTACCAGTGTCGGAACATTGCAAATCAAGCAGTTAACCAGTAGGCCGAAAGACCTTTGTAGCAATGCAAGTAGATGACCTGCGGGGTGCGATCGTCAGAAGCGACTGTGCTTTCTGCAGCAGCACATCCAGGCTGTGATAGTGGCAGAGAAATTGCTGTACCACCAGGTTTGGGATGTGAGCCATGCAAGGCACGTGTGTGAGCTTGCCCTGGCGTAGGGCCGCCACCAGTTTTGCATCGTTAACTGTTAAATATTAATTATTGGTTATTGATTTATTCTTATTCTCAATTCTATACTTGAGCACTTTGCCTCGTGGAAGGTTTAGCTGAATTACATGTGTTATTTCTGTATATTTAGCTAATGGTAGATGTTAACACCATATAGAGAGAACACGTGCTCTGTGGGATGTATATAACACATGACCCACAGGATGGGGACGGACAGTTCGCTCACACTCTACACAGACATCAGGTTGTACGCTGGACAGATGGTATGCGAGTTAACCACGTGTTTCTTTAAGAGATGCTTTTGACAAAGACAGATGGAATCTGCCATTCAGGATACCAGGAAATATGGGGAACAAACTTTAATATGGACAAATGGACAATCTTTTTTTAACTGTTTCATCTATTTTATGTTTTGTTGCAATGATGCTTTTTGGTGGACAATCCAATAAACCACTACAATTTTTATAAAAAACATTGTAACATTTTCTTTAGAGTATTGGATCTGGTAAAGAGTCCTGAATAAATATACAAAATAAGTATATTTAACATTATCGCATACTGCCTTCCCTGGCTCTAGGTTCAGTGGAGACAGCCATTGCTCTAACTTGACATGGATAGCTGTCCACAATTCTTGAGCTGTGTGACTGCCGTCTGAAAGGCATATTAAATTGAACACAGCCTGATTGCGGTGAGTCATGGCTGCGGAGTATGGAAGTGGGGGAATTCTATCTGCATTGTCTGATTAAGGCCGGGGTAACACTAGCGTATTGCACCCGATGCGAGAGCATCGGATGCGATATAGTAACGACCCTCGGCTCCTGGTCTGCTGTGAGCAGGAGCAGAGTGTCATGCAAGTGTGCTCTGAGCCTCTCGCACAAAGAGAGGATCGGAGAACAGCTGCGGAGGATGTGGAGAAATGAATATCTCCATCTCCTCCACTGCTGGGGTCAGCATAAAAATCGCACAACACTCGCATGGTACGATTGCTGTGCGATTTTTTTTTTCCTTCTTCGCACCCATTGAATTATACTGCGGGATGCGATCCGACTTTTGCTGACAATCGCAGCATGAAGACACCGTCATAGAACACTTGTACGAATTCAATCCGATTTTTTTTTTTTTATTGGATTGCATTTGTCCGATTTAATCGGCAGTGGGCATGAGTCCTAAGGGAGAAGTTAAGGGCACAAGTGGGGGCCCTAGAGGAGATGGAGGAGCCAGAAGCACTGGAGGAACTGTTAGATACAGTGGTTTGCCTTGCAAGCTTGGAGATTCAAAGACTTGTGGAGCAGTCCCTTTATCTCCTGCCCCCACAGCCATCAGAGTCACCCAGTTCCCAGTCAGTGAGCTGTAACACCTCTGCCCATGTTTGCTCATCCAGATGTCAGTGGTGAAATGCACCCTGGCAGACATAGATTTTTTTCAGAGAATGGGTGATGTTATCTGCAACATGCTGGTGTAGCGCAGACTCAGCTTTCTTAGAGAAGTAATGGCGACTGAGCAACTGGTACTGTGGGACTGCGATGGCCATCAACTTTCTGAAACTGTCTGAATCCACTAGGTGGAAAGGCAGCATTTCAGTGACCAACAGATTGGAGATGGTTGAGTTCAAGCTTTTAGCTTTGGCATGTGGAAAACATGGAGGAAACATTATTTTACGTGACCACAACTGAAGGACCGAGGGCTGGCTGGACAAACTGCTGGACTGTGAGTGAGGTGCAGGCGGAGATGTTATGGTGGATAAAGAACGATGTATTGTGCTAGGTGACACAAAAACAGCAGTCATGTCCACTTCTGTAACAGCTGAAGGGCTCTTACTGACCCCGACTGTAGGGGGTAAATAAGTGGACCTGTGTGAGAAGAACCGGCACGTTAACAGAAGAGGAAGAAGCAGCAGATGTGGTTGATGGGATGGCCGGTGGTTGGCGAGGCCCATTAGTCAGCATTTAGAGAAGTGAGATTCCCACATTAAGGCATGTTGATCGCTCATGTGCCGGTTCATGCATGCAGTAGTCAATTTATTGCAATTTTTGCCTTCACTGAGTTTTCTTTGCAAATTTGGCAGATTATGTGTGTTGTGTAGAGTTGAGCGATACTTTCCGATATCCAAAAGTATCGGAATCGGAATGGTATCGCCGATACCCAAAAAATATCGGCGATACCCGATACCGATACCGGAAATCCAATGTAAGTCTATGGGAACAAAATATCGGAATTAAAAAAACCCTATTCTTGCCTTGTTGGTTAATTGTACATGAAGGAAAACAACAAAGAGTAATGTAGAATCTATTGGGGAAGGTTGAGGAGACATTAAAGGCATAGATGTTTAACCCAATCAAATGGAATAGCATAAATATTTTTTTTTTTAAAGATGTTCGGATTGACGAAGAAATTGACAATGTTGTTAACGTTTTTTCTATTTTGGCAAATATGTATATTTCACAACTTCCATGCTCTTCACCTTTTTAACTTTTGACACACTTTCTCCTTCATAATCTTCAGCAGCATCATCTTTTTCATCAAATTATTCTTCATCTTCACCTTCTTTATCTTCTTCTTAAACTTCTTGCTATTCATCTTTTTGTTAACATTACTCATATTCTTCTTATTAAACTATTATTCTTATTCATATTGTACTTCATCTTCTTCATCATATTCTTAATTGTGACAGAGAATCCTGTACTTGTAATCTGTCAAAGTATGAATTTTTCATCCTTCCGTTCTTGCTGTCACAAAAGATTTAAATTACAACAGTATTTGTCCGTGTTCAGTTTAGCCTGCAGCAGCAGGCATTTTCCAGGGGCATCACGAGGAGGAACGGACTCACCCCCATACACTGCTTAGTGTTCTTCTGCTTATAATTTAGAGCATATATTTTGCTCTTCATTTTGGTCTTATACTTCATGTTCTTCTGCTTTTTGATCTTCTGCTTATTGTTCTTAAGTCTCTTGTTCTGTATCTTGTAGTTTGTCTTAACCTTCTTAGTCCTGTTTGGTAATCTTTTATTTCTTCTTTGTGATGGTGTTTAGGCTGGTTGGCTTGATGCTCGTCGTCCTTGTGGTCGTCATCTTCTTCGGGGTGGTCATCAGGGTCGTCGTCTTAATTGTTGGAGATCCAGAGTGATTACCCAAAAAAGCATTGAAAAAATCTTCAATTTGTAAATGTAGCAGAAGGTACAAGAGTCAATGCAAGTAACGAGGACCAGCTGACTGTGCTGGAACCCGGAGGGGCAGCAGAAGGAAAAGAGCCAATGGCACAACCGAGGACCAGCTGACGTTACTGGGACACGGTTACTAAGCAGGAGGTACCTGTGCTCCAAAGCACTACCAAGGACCAGCAGACGTTGCTGGAACTCGGATACCGAGATGAGGAACCTAGGCAAGACATGCGGATACCACTGACGGTACTGGAACCCGGATGGGTAGCAGAAGGTACAAGAGCCAATGCAAGTAACGAGGACCAGCTGACTGTGCTGGAACCCGGAGGGGCAGCAGAAGGAAAAGAGCCAATGGCACAACCGAGGACCAGCTGACGTTACTGGGACACGGTTACTAAGCAGGAGGTACCTGTGCTCCAAAGCACTACCAAGGACCAGCAGACGTTGCTGGAACTCGGATACCGAGATGGAGGAACCTAGGCCAAAGGCACTGCGGAGAACCAGCTGACGGTACTGGAACCCGGACGGGTAGCAGAAGGTACAAGAGCCAATGCAAGTAACGAGGACCAGCTGACTGTGCTGGAACCCGGAGGGGCAGCAGAAGGAAAAGAGCCAATGGCACAACCGAGGACCAGCTGACGTTACTGGGACACGGTTACTAAGCAGGAGGTACCTGTGCTCCAAAGCACTACCAAGGACCAGCAGACGTTGCTGGAACTCGGATACCGAGATGGAGGCATCTAGGCCAAAGGCACTGCGGAGAACCAGCTGACGGTACTGGAACCCGGATGGGTAGCAGAAGGTACAAGAGCCAATGCAAGTAACGAGGACCAGCTGACTGTGCTGGAACCCGGAGGGGCAGCAGAAGGAAAAGAGCCAATGGCACAACCGAGGACCAGCTGACGTTACTGGGACACGGTTACTAAGCAGGAGGTACCTGTGCTCCAAAGCACTACCAAGGACCAGCAGACGTTGCTGGAACTCGGATACCGAGATGGAGGCACCTAGGCCAAAGGCACTGCGGAGAACCAGCTGACGGTACTGGAACCCGGACGGGTAGCAGAAGGTACAAGAGCCAATGCAAGTAACGAGGACCAGCTGACTGTGCTGGAACCCGGAGGGGCAGCAGAAGGAAAAGAGCCAATGGCACAACCGAGGACCAGCTGACGTTACTGGGACACGGTTACTAAGCAGGAGGTACCTGTGCTCCAAAGCACTACCAAGGACCAGCAGACGTTGCTGGAACTCGGATACCGAGATGGAGGCACCTAGGCCAAAGGCACTGCGGAGAACCAGCTGACGGTACTGGAACCCGGACGGGTAGCAGAAGGTACCCATGGAAATTTAAGTTGACAGGCCGCGAGCCGGCCGCAGTTACCGAATCCCACAGTACTACAGTGGGTGATTGTCCTATTGTCACAACGGAAACAGCCTTTATTTGCATATCCTGCAGCACACATAGGAAGCACCTAAACTCCAAGCACCATAGAGTCGGCTAACCCGACCGCAACACGACAGGACAACTTATTGGAGGCTAAGTGACGTTTACACTGACAGGAAACAGATGGCGTGCTGTAACCAGTCTGGGCAGGAGTGAGTACCCGTGCCAATGACACTTCCGAACAACAACTGGCGGTGTTGAAGCCCAGGGATGAGAAGACAACAGGGTGGAGGCAGCATGACTTTTTGCCGTTCACACAGCAGGGGAACAGCTGACATTACTGAACCCCAGTAACACAGGAGCAAGTGTTGACTGTGCTAACAGCACTTCCGAGCAACAACTGGCGGTGTTGGAGCCCAGGGATGAGAAGAGAACATGGTGGAGGCAGCAGGACTTTTTGCCGTACACACAGCAGGGGAACAGCTGACATTACTGAACCCCAGTAACACAGGAGCAAGTGTTCACTGTGCTAACAGCACTTCCGAGCAACAACTGGCGGTGTTGTAGCCCAGGGATGAGAAGAGAACATGGTGGAGGCAGCAGGACTTTTTGCCGTTCACACAGCAGGGGAACAGCTGACATTACTGAACCCCAGTAACACAGGAGCAAGTGTTCACTGTGCTAACAGCACTTCCGAGCAACAACTGGCGGTGTTGTAGCCCAGGGATGAGAAGAGAACATGGTGGAGGCAGCAGGACTTTTTGCCGTTCACACAGCAGGGGAACAGCTGACATTACTGAACCCCAGTAACACAGGAGCAAGTGTTCACTGTGCTAACAGCACTTCCGAGCAACAACTGGCGGTGTTGTAGCCCAGGGATGAGAAGAGAACATAGTGGAGGCAGCAGGACTTTTTGCCGTTCACACAGCAGGGAACAGCTGACATTACTGAACCCCAGTAACACAGGAGCAAGTGTTCACTGTGTTAAGCACTTCCTAACAACAACTGGCGGTGTTGTAGCCCAGGAATGAGAAGAGAACATGGTGGAGGCAGCAGGACTTTTTGCCGTTCACACAGCAGGGGAACAGCTGACATTACTGAACCCCAGTAACACAGGAGCAAGTGTTCACTGTGCTAACAACACTTCCGAGCAACAACTGGCGGTGTTGTAGCCCAGGGATGAGAAGAGAACATGGTGGAGGCAGCAGGACTTTTTGCCGTTCACACAGCAGGGGAACAGCTGACATTACTGAACCCCAGTAACACAGGAGCAAGTGTTCACTGTGCTAACAGCACTTCCGAGCAACAACTGGCGGTGTTGTAGCCCAGGGATGAGAAGAGAACATGGTGGAGGCAGCAGGACTTTTTGCCGTTCACACAGCAGGGGAACAGCTGACATTACTGAACCCCAGTAACACAGGAGCAAGTGTTCACTGTGCTAACAGCACTTCCGAGCAACAACTGGCGGTGTTGTAGCCCAGGGATGAGAAGAGAACATGGTGGAGGCAGCAGGACTTTTTGCCGTTCACACAGCAGGGGAACAGCTGACATTACTGAACCCCAGTAACACAGGAGCAAGTGTTCACTGTGCTAACAGCACTTCCGAGCAACAACTGGCGGTGTTGTAGCCCAGGGATGAGAAGAGAACATAGTGGAGGCAGCAGGACTTTTTGCCGTTCACACAGCAGGGGAACAGCTGACATTACTGAACCCCAGTAACACAGGAGCAAGTGTTCACTGTGCTAACAGCACTTCCGAGCAACAACTGGCGGTGTTGTAGCCCAGGGATGAGAAGAGAACATAGTGGAGGCAGCAGGACTTTTTGCCGTTCACACAGCAGGGGAACAGCTGACATTACTGAACCCCAGTAACACAGGAGCAAGTGTTCACTGCGCTAACAGCACTTCCGAGCAACAACTGGCGGTGTTGGAGCCCAGGGTCAAGGAGGATGTTTAAATACTATATCAAGTATTTTCCTTGTTACGTGTCAATTAAAAATGTCTATACTCCAAACAAGAGAAATATAACCTTTAGTACCATAAGATGATGATTTTACTTAAAAAAATATGTAAATTAATAATTTACAAACATAAACGCATACATTAACATGTTGAAAAGCAATGCAAACCAAATTAAAATAGGTTAAATAATCTGCTATACGGTTTAAAATAAAAGCATACAAGTACATATCAGAATCCATTAATGATGGCTAAGTAACAGTATGTACACCATTTTTATTGTGTAGACAATGAATGGCTGACTTAAAAACATAATCAGCATTACAAGTTATCTTTGACATTCATAAAACTTTACATTTGGTGAATAATATCACTAAATTTTTTTTAAAAATATCTAAAATTTCCATCATGTAATACTGATAATTAGTGTTGAGCGATACTGCTCGATATCTAAAAATATCGGATCGGAATGGTATCGCCGATATCACTAAATATCGGCGATATCCGATTCCGATACCGGAAGTCCCATGTAAGTCTATGGGAACAAAATATCGCAACTAAAAAAAACCTTTATTTCCTTGTAAACACTAAATATACACACATAGAATACATATATATATATATATATATACATGTCATTGTGACATATATATATACATATATGTATAGTTTATACACTTCTACATAGTAAAATATCCTCTGATTCAATTGCCGGGTAAAGCCGGCTTCTGTGAAAAGACAGAAGCACCCGACATGAAATGACACTTGGTGTACATAGGGTTAACCATGTCTTTTCATGTCGTTTGCAATCTGATTTGCACAAACAATTACATCAGTCTATGTGTGCAAAATTTCACACCTGTAGGGGTTAATTAAAGGTGTAAATTCGTTGTAAAAAAAAACGGACTTTTTTGCTACGAATTTACACCTTTAATTAACCCCTACAGGTGTGAAATTTTGCACACATAGACTGATGTAATTGTTTGTGCAAATCAGATAGCAAAGGACATGAAAAGACATGGTTAACCCTATGTACACCAAGTGTCATTTCATGTCGGGTTCTGCATTTTCACAAAAACCGTCAATTGAATTAGCGGCTATTATACTATGTAGAAGTGTATGAACTATAAATATAAAATATATATATATATGTGTCACAAATTCAATGACATATATATATATATATATATATATATATATATATGAGGTGTAAAATTGTTTAAAAAAAATGCGTGGGCTCCCGCCCTATTTTCGCAACCAGACAGACAAAGCCAGCGAATGGGGAGATAATAATAGCCCAGAGAGGGACCATTATTTTTGGCCCCCCCTGGCTACTAACATCTGCCCCCAGACACCCCAGAAAAGACAAATCTATAATTAGATTCGCCCTTTCTGGCACTTTGCCCGTCTATTCCCATTGCCCTGTAGCGGTGGCGAATGGGTTAATATGGGGTTAAAGCCACATTGCAATTGAAAGGTGACCTTAAGCCAGGTTAATAATTGAGAGCTGTCAATTAGACAACTATCAATTATTAATCCTATTGCATGAAATAAAAATAAAACACACACACTTTAATTAAAAATCATTTTAATGAAATAAAGACACATGTTTTTGACCATCTTTTATTTGACTGCAAAAACCATTTCCTGTAATAAAAATAAAATAAAAAAGCTAAATTATTCTTACCTATCCCATGCACAGTCAGGTCCCACGGTGTAATCCTTCAGAAAGGGTTAATGTTTACTGCAGGGACCGCAGCTAATGCTGCAGCCTCACAGTAAACCCCCAAATGAATGAGTTCCTCTCCTGGCTGACAGGAGAGGAAGTGGAAAGCTTAATTGATTGCTTTCCACTTTCACTTCAGGTCAGCCAGGGACACAATCAGTGACGTCAGAGGGAACTGATTAACAAAAATAGGGGTTCCCTTCGAATAAAAAATGGCATTGGGTCCCCCCTATTTTTGTTAACCAGCCAGATGAAGCAGACTGCTGAGCAGTGGCGTACCGTGAATGAAGCAGACCAAGCAGCTGCTATGGGGCCCGGACAGGTGAGGGGGCCCTCGACGGTCGGGAAGCTGTGCTGACACAGTACTACCAGGGGGTCGGCGGGGGAGGGGGAGCGCAGCTCTTCTATATACTCACCCCTCCTGGTGCGGTCTCTGCAGCCCCTGCTCTTCTCCCACGGTCTCCGACGCCTGTGTTCAGCGGTCAGGTGGTACCACTCATTACAGTCATGAATACGCACATATTCATGACTTTAATGAGCTGTCCCGCGTGACGGCTGAACACTGGCGGCGGAGACCGTGGGAGAAGAGCAGGGGCTGCACAGACCGCGCCGGCAGAAGGGTGAGTATAAGGGATATTTACCTGTCCCGTTCCACCGTTGCTCGCGTCCTCTTGCTGCAATGTTCAGGTCAGAGGGCGGATGACCTCGTTAGTGCGCGCCGCTCCCTCTGCCTCATCATTCACTGCTGGAGGACCCCGAAGACAGCGGCACTCAGCAGTGGAGAGAGGACAGGTAAATATCTCAGGTGCCGGGGCCCTGAGCGAGCGGTGACATCGGCACCTGGTGTCACCCCCTGCTCAGGACACCGGCACCTGGCCCCCAGCGACGAAAGGTGAGTATGTCTTTTTTTTTTTTTTGGTTGCAGCAGCTGCGGCAGCATAAGGGCCTATACTATGGAGCATCTATGGGGGCATAATACATTTTTTTGTTTAATGTGTCCCCTCACTGTGCTGGCACTTTACATTTACAATGGCTCTGGGTTTTTTTTTTTGGGGGGGCCCATTCAGACTTTTGCTATGGGGCCCCATGATTTCTATGTATGCCCCTGCTGCTGAGGCATGGTATTTAAGGCTGTTAAGGAGCCAACATACATGGACCTTGCCAGCAGCGTCGGACTGGAGTACCTTGAGCCCACCAGAGAAAATATATTCTTGGGGCCCACCATCATACTTCCCAACCTTTGAAGAAGGGAAAGAGGGACAAAGGCTGTGGCACGCTGTGCCTGCTGCAGCAAATTTTAGGCCATGCCACGTTGCACCACAGACTGTCCAGGAGTTGGTGGATGCTTTAGTCCAGGTGTGGGAGGAGATCCCTCAGGAGACCATCCGTCGCGCTCATCAGGAGCATGCCCAGAAGTTGTAGGGAGGTCATACAGCATACCTCCCAAATTTTGAAGACAGGAAAGAGGGTTAAAGGCTGCGGCGCGCATAGCGCGCCGCTGCAAATTTTAAGCCACGCCCCGACCACACCCATTTCACAGCTAATCACACCCATATCCTCGCCCCAACCGTACCCATGCCGATACAGCTGACCCTCCGATGACGGTTGGGGGCCCACTGCTGGCACCGGGCCCCCCCAATGCCTGTTCAGGCCCCATAGCTTCTGGGCGGCAGAGCAGGAAGATCGATTCTCCCTGCTCTGCCGCAGAATGTAACTATCGGCGTGCTGTGCACGCCGATACAGTTACTGTAGCGTAGCTCCGGGTGGGCCCCCTCAGAGCGCGGGGCCCGGGCCACCGCCCCCTCTGCCCCACGACCTATCCTTTCAAATCAGGGCCCACCACGCAGGAGCTGGGGCCCACCGGAGGTTTCTCCGGTGTCCCGGTAGCTCAGTCCGACCCTGCTTGCCAGCCTGATAATACCAGGCCACAGCAGTCTGCTTATCTTTGCTGGTTAACAAAAATAGGGGATCCCCTCGAAAAAAATTGGCATGGGGTCCCCCCTATTTTTGTTAACCAGCCAGATGAAGCAGACCGCTGAGGCCTGGATTTTCAGGCTGTTAAGGAGCCAAGATCCATGGACCTTGCCAGCCTGATAATACCAGGCCACAGCAGTCTGCATATCTTGGCTGATTAACAAAAATAGGGGATCCCCTCGAAAAAAATTGGCGTGGGGTCCCCCCTATTTTTGTTAACCAGCCAGATGAAGCAGACCGCTGAGGCCTGGATTTTCAGGCTGTTAAGGAGCCAAGATCCATGGACCTTGCCAGCCTGATAATACCAGGCCACAGCAGTCTGCATATCTTGGCTGATTAACAAAAATAGGGGATCCCCTCGAAAAAAATTGGCGTTGGGTCCCCCTATTTTTGTTAACCAGCCAGATGAAGCAGACCACTGAGGCCTGGTTTTTCAGGCTGGTAAGGATCCAATATCCATGGACCTTGCAAGCCTGATAATACCAGGCCACAGCAGTCTGCTTAGCTTGGCTGGTTAACAAAAATAGGGGATCCCCTCGAAAAAAAAACGGCGTAGGGGTCCCCCTATTTTTGTTAACCAGCCAAGTAAAATGCAGACTGCTGCGGCCTGGTATTAAAAGACTGTCAAGGCCCATGGATTTTGGCCCTCAACAGCCTGATAATACCAGGCTACAGCAGCCCCACATTTGGCGCATCAAAAGATGTGCCAATTGTGGCACTTTACCCGCTCTTCCCACTGCCCTGTAGCGGTGGCAAGTGGGGTAATAAGGGGTTAATGTCACCGTTGATTGCACGGTGAAAATAAGCCCGGTTAATAATGGAGAGGTGTCAATAAGACACCGATCCATTATTAATCCCAAAGTTATTAAATGTATAAAAAAAAGACACAGCAAGAAAAAAGTCTTTTAATGAAATAAAAGAGACAACACAGTTTTCATTAATTTTATTATACACTCATTCCTGCGACGCCATCGATCTCCTGTAAAAAAAGAAAAAAAACAAACCAACAGTATACCACCTGTCCGACGCAGTCCATAGTAACGACAGTCCCACGACGATCCAGCTCTGCTACATCGCAATGACAGGCAGAGCCTGTCATCGCGACGCAGCACAGCTGATTACCTGCTTCCCCGGCGGTGACGTCATCGGACTGACTGCTTTACGGCCGGGATTACCCAGCAGTCACTGCAGTTATCGCGAGAAACTGCATGTGACCGCCGGGGAAAGATGATGGCGGCCATGAAGCAGTCCAGCCCGTGACCGCCGGAGATCTTCTGCCAGGTAAGTGCCGCTGACTCCTGACAGACCCGACCGACGGACACTGACAGTGACAGTGACAATCCCGATTCCGGTATCCGATAAGACGAAAATATCGGAACTAAGTATCGAAAGGCCGATAGAGCTAATATCGGCCGATACCCGATACTTGCGGTATCGTATCGCTCAACACTACTGATAATATGTGCCAATCATTTATATTAACAAACAAAAAATTTAAAAAGTGCATAGTGCAGAGTGAAAACAGATATTTATGCCTGACTGTGGACTTGCAAGCATGACAACGGATAGATAAGGTATATATAGATGAGACTGCATAGCCACAGATGGTGAATGGCGATGTAATACTGTACCTCAATAAAGTGTGTGTTACTACTACATCCTTTTTTTTATATAGCTTTATAAAAGGTTACGTGCATGTATGGTTGCGCCTTTGTTTGGACGCACAGACTGGCTTCCTGCTGTGACGCGTTGGGTATTGGAGCGTCTGTACGTCTTATGACGCAGACTAACATTCACGGTGCGCATCGTTCATCATCGCAAGCGTACCGAGAACACAAAGGCGTTGTCATGACTGCTTTACTCAGTAAACATGCACCTATGATGAAACATACACGCATGTGCCCTATTACATAACAAGCTACAAGAAAAACGAGTGTGAGGTGTGACACAGCTGTTTTGTTAAGGTACAGTATTATATCGACATTGTACAGGTGTCGCTATTCAGTCTGATAAATAGATATCATTCACCTATTCTATCAGTTGTCGTTCTTTCAGCACCACTTACAGGTATATATTTTGCTATTGTGACTATGCACTATTGACTTTACCAAGGTAATGCATGATTTTTGTTAGCGATTATCATGTTTACATGAAGGACCTTTATGATATGGGCTGTTAACTTTCTAATTAAATATGTATTTTTTAAAATGACACAAATATAAGTAATGTTGAAGAGGACTATTCCTACATGCATTGTTTGCACAATATTACAGGTGTACATCACGTCCCTTAATCAACATTGGATTATTATATTTACTTGTATGCTTTTATTTAAAAGGCAAGAACACTGAAGTATAACCTTCGCACTGCAGCAGTTGTCAAAGTTCAACCCACATTATGCACTTCCAACATTGCAGAATTTGAGTCATGATGTGAGTTGGATTTGTCTAAGCTATGGAGTGACAAGGTTGACCATCAGTATCCTATAGCATAAGTAGGCTTTTGTGTTTGCATTTGTTTTCGACATGTGCATATCTGTAATAATATGTCACAATTATTTTGTAACAGATTTGTGACAAAGACTAATCATTTTATGGTTTTAAAGTTGACGTTTCAAATGTTTACAGCTTAGAAATCAGGGTGTAGCCTCATATCTATGTGTAGCACTAGACACTTTGACATGTCATGTTTTTTTCACCATGATTAGGTAGCTAGCAGTAATTTTTGCCGGACACACAGCAGGGGAACAGCAGGCGTTACTGAACCCCACAAACACATCAGCGATTGTTTTCATCTGTGCATCTAACACTTCTGAGCAGCAACTGGCGGTGTTGAAGCCCAGGGTCAAGGAGGGTGTAGGCAGAGGCCTAGTATGAGATGTTTGAAGTTGAAGTTGTAGTTAGCAGCAGTAATTTTTGCCAGACACACAGCAGGGGAACAGCAGGCGTTACTGAACCCCACAAACACATCAGCGATTGTTTTCATCTGTGCATCTAACACTTCTGAGCAGCAACTGGTGGTGTTGAAGCCCAGGGTCAAGGAGGGTGTAGGCAGAGGCCTAGTATGAGATGTTTGAAGTTGAAGTTGTAGTTAGCAGCAGTAATTTTTGCCAGACACACAGCAAGGGAACAGCAGGCGTTACTGAACCCCACAAACACATCAGCGATTGTTTTCATCTGTGCATCTAACACTTCTGAGCAGCAACTGGCGGTGTTGAAGCCCAGGGTCAAGGAGGGTGTAGGCATAAAATATTGAGTTATTGCCTTGTTACGTGGCCATTGCAAATGTATGTACTTCAAACAAGAATAAATGAAGTTTTACTAGGACAATAAAATGATGAATTTCAATTCCAAGAATAGAAAAATATTTATACTTGAGAGTCCTCTGTGGTTGATACCGTTTAATGGCTAACTGAAAATATGGTAACAAATTCCAAGCTTTCGAGACTACTCAGGTCTCTTCATCAGGCTAAGACTAAAACAAAAAATGAAGAATCACATATTTCTACACACAACAGGACACAGGAATAGGTAAGACAAGTGAGGGAGGGACAAGTGAGGGGAGACCGGCCAAAAAATGAGAACAAGGATGAATTATCAGCGCCACACAATAAGAGAAAAAATAATGGATTTACCTGTGGCAAAACAATTTTGTATGCCCGGTCATAGCATGATGGATATGGAATTACTGGTATTAAAATATAACTTCAAATATGAGAAAGATACAAAGGTTTCAGAATATAAGCTCATCATGGCCTTTGACACTGTTAGTGATGGAATGAATAGATCACACGGATTTATGTCATTCTATATCAATTAAGGAATCTGCGTCTCTGCCCTTCCAGGGGCATGAAAACACAAAACCAGACCCCAATCAGAGGGCAATAAAACTTTCTATCCTTATCTAGGAACTGTTCCAATATTTATGTTCATCCCTCTGTGATAATGACAGTTCTGCTACACGTCACTTACTTGTCTTACCTATTTCACTATTCCTGTGTCCTGTTGTGTATAGAAATATGTGATGCTTCATTTTTTGTTTTAGTCTTTGCCTGATGAAGAGACGTGAGTAGCCTCAAAAGCTTGCAATTTGTTACCATCTTTTCAGTTATCCATTAAAAGGTAACAACCACTGCGGACTCTCAAGTCTAAATATTTTTCTATCTACTGGCTAACACGGTACGAAGATACACATGTTTCCTAACTTCAAGAATAAAAATAAAGACACTGCAAATATAAACGCATATATGCACATGCCAACAAGAAATGGAACAACACACCACCCAAAAAATTGGTTACAAAATATAGTGTTGTAAATTTAAGAATAAAAGTCCATTTTTGTATTTATGAATAATGCTTAAGGAACGCTATGTTAAACCATAACATAGTGAAGACAATGGATTTTGTAATAGTCACTCATCATCATCATCATTGCAATTTAGATGTGACAGTCACAGACATTTCAATTATTTAAGTTAATAAAATCGTTACTTTGTACAGCATGTATGACATGTCCAGCATGGACTCATCAATGTGATGACACAATAATGTATGATAAAAAATAACCATTTAAAAAAACATAATGCATTGTCACAATTTAAGTGTGTGCCTGCAAGTGTAGGTGAAACAAAGGCTACGGATAGCAAAGGTATATTCTATGTCTGTATCAGACAGTGGACAGCCTCTGATGGGTAATGGCGATGTTATACTGTACGTCAATAAAGTCTGCGGCTGCAATCATGCATTTTTTGCTTGTACAGCGTTGAAGAGGGTAAAAGCATGTCTGGTTGCGCAAGGCTTTATCCGTCAAAACTACCTTCCTACTGTCACGCGTAGGGTAGGGTAGCGTGTGTCAATTAGATGACTCTATAAAATGTGACGTTACGCAGCGTTATTGCGCCCTAGGGACGCCAAAAATACGACAGCAGTAATCATTTACTGTCTAATACTCCACCTATAATTTAATCAATAAAATGAACAAATCTGGCACTCAAGAATTGATGCTTAACCAAAGATTGATTTTATTTACATCCAAATGACGTTTCGGTCGAAAACCTCGACCTTCATCAGACTGTAAAAATACATCAAAACAAAATATTACAAGCTTGTACAAAAATCATAGTTTGTCATTCACAAAAGAAGTAGATACAGCAGATATATACAATTATCATCATTAAACAGAAAAGTCTAATACTGGAAGAATACTGAAATAGTCAGAATAGACTAAAGTGACCATTATCACATATAGTTCCCACAGGGGACCATGGTTATAATTATTTTAGGAACAAAGTACCCATGAAAAAATGTCCGATATAGTCCCACTAAAGTTCCTTAAAGGACTAAGCAGTTAAAGACAAAACATTGTATCAAAGGGGGAATTGACCAGATAATGATGATAGAGCTTACCAGATAATGATTCAAAGACAAAAAACGTTCTCTGAAAATACACGAAATAGAAAGGAACCGCTATTGTGAGGATTCAAAGAAGGCCATGTTGAGAGATATCAAATGAGCCCAAGATGTGCAAAAAAGGAAAAACCTTATCACGGAAATATATGTATACGCATGTATAATAGGAAGTCCAAGTTAAGGCGCTCCAGTTTAGTGCTTTCCGGTATATGTTAAGGCGCTGTACCTATGTATAGTAGAAATTACTTTAAGACAGCAATGCGATGTAGCTACATATATTGGAGCGGTATTAACACATGGCTCTTACCCGACTCTTCATGAGTTAATATCAGAATAATCAATGGAGTGTTTTCTATCTTAGGGCTTCTCAGCATGTGTTGTGCGCTGTTCCTATGTGTGACACAAAAAAATCCCAAAGGGATTCAACCGCACTAAGGCTATAAAAGTTTACAAAGTGACAAAGTGATAAGCAGAAACTCTTACCAAGCCGGACTTCCCCTGCGATTAATGATTGGTAGCGCTAATTCAGAACGGTAGGTGCACCAGTATACTGCGCTCAAAGTATTATGCCACATGCGTGCTTTAAGATGGCGATGCACGCCGGAAGTCCGGACAGGTTGTCGCATAAGGTGTGCTATGCGGTCGCGCTACAGTGACGTGAACGGCCGAAAAGTAAGAGAGTGCTGCAAAGAAAGTCGGCTTGTGACACGCAATGGTGGAACGCAACGTCATGTGATTAGTATAGCGGTTCCTATGAAGGTGAAACGACCACGCTGGAGCCGGTGATGAATGTGAATATTCAAGACAGAAATTAATTATGTGGTAACCTAAAAAGAGAAAGAAAAAATGAATATGCAAATATCCATATATAACAAATATACATGTGCAAGTAAAATCCCGGAAAAAAAACTCCAGTGTTATCACATTCAAGAAAAATCTGTCACTTTATACTCCCTATTCAATCCCTTAGGTTCCATGCTATTTAGATAATGGATCCAGAACGCTTCTCTGAATTGAAGTTTCTTATTCAAATTGCCCCCTCTCCTATTTAGTTCTACCTGTTCCAGAACTACAAACCTCAGTTGGGCTATAGAGTGTCTCATTTCATTGAAATGAAAAGGAATTGGTAAGTGTAATTTCTTGCACCTAATATCCGATTTGTGGTGTGAGATTCGATCTTTTATTGCTTGGGAAGTTTCTCCCACATAAACTTTACCACAGGGACACTTAATGGCATATACCACAGATTTAGAATTACACGTATAGAACCCTCTAATGGGAATATCTTCCCCAGTAAGGGGATGCGAAATCTTAGGGCCCTTCAATACATTGGTACATTGAGCACACTGGAGACACAGGTACGTACCCTTTCTCTGAGTGCTGAGGAACTGTTGGGTAGGAATTCTAATCTTGGAGCCTACATCTGCTCGTACAATCTTATTTTTGATATTGTTGGCCCTTCTGAAACACGGTAAAAAATGAGCTTGGAATTCGATGACATTAGGGAAGCTGTCTCGTAAGATGTGCCAATGTTTCCGTATCTTACTGTGGAGAAGATACATAAAAGGGTGAAAAGTATGGACGAATGGGATTCTTGATAAAGTCCCATTCCTACTCTGATTTATCATGTGATTACGGGATGAACCCACTAATCTCCGTGGGTACCCTCTTTCTAGGAATTTGTTTCCCATTTCATCCAACCGGCAAGATCGAGTTACGGGGTCACTCACTATTCTCTTTACACGTTCAAATTGTGAAATGGGTACTGATCTTTTGACTGCGCTCGGATGGCAACTTTGATATTGTAACAGATTATTACGATCAGTTTCTTTGGTAAATAAGTCTAGTGAGAGGTTACCCTTCTCATCCAATAATATCGTTGTGTCCAGAAAATTGATCTTCCTTAGGTCATAATTCAAGGTAAATTTCAGTTCGGGCCAAATCTGATTCAATTTATCAAAAAAGAGATGTAAACTATCGGGAGTACCCCTCCAAATACAAAAAATATCGTCAATGTATCGTCGCCACAATAGACAATGTGTTCTAAAAAGTTCATCGGGGTATACATAATCCCTTTCAAAGAAAGCCATATAACAATTGGCATATGGGGGTGCCACATTAGACCCCATCGCTGTTCCCTGTTTCTGGAGATAAAAGGTGTCCTCAAACATAAAAATTTTTTTTGTCAAAACCAATTCTAACTTTTCTAGGATAAAAGCCATCACATCTAGATCAAACGAGGAAGATTCTTCTAACAGTCTCCTAATTGCCCTTATACCCTTTGAATGCTCAATCGATGTGTACAGGCTATTCACATCTAAGGTTGCTAATATGGTACCTTCGGGTAATTGGCCCATCCCTCGAATTAAATTTAAAAAAGCCCCGGTATCTAGCAAGAAAGAGGGAGTCTCTTTAATGAGTGGTGTAAATATCCTCTCCAAAACCACAGAAAGGGGGGATAAAATGGAATTCGTCGAAGCCACTATCGGGCGACCCGGTGGTCTCTCCAATCTCTTGTGGATTTTGGGCAGTACGTAGAATATCGGTATCATGGGATCATCCTTAATTAAATATTCCTTCATCTTAGTGTCTATAATTTGTAGCTCCAAAGCTCTATCTACAATACCGATAATCTGTTCCTTGATCTGAACGGTTGGATTATGGGTAAAATCTCATAGATTTCGTGAACACTTAATTGAGAATGTATCTCTTCTATATACATCGACCTATCCATAATCACTGTAGCTCCCCCTTTATCCGCTGGTTTTATGGTTATATCTTTATCACTCATAATCAGCTTTAGGGCTATACGCTCTTCCTGATTAAGGTTATTTTGAAGATGAAAATCACCCTTTAAGACTTTTTTAGAAAAAAATGACACCTCTTTATTAATCCGGGCAATAAACGTTTCCACCGGATGGTTATTTTTAGGTGGCATGAAATTGCTCTGGAGCCGGAGACCCAATTTAGATAAATTAATTGGAGTAGGTTGTGAAACTGGTAGACTGCAAGGTTCTACGTTATCAAAGTAAGCCTTTAGGCGTAAGTTCCTAAAAAACCTTTGTAGATCTATATCAAGTTACAGAAACGCAGCGGCAAGGGATGAATACGAGATCCCAGGTAACAATAACCTAGTTGTCAACATTTCCTCCAAGAGTTTTGATGTATCTACCATGAATTTATTGAACAAGGGCTTTCCTTTTGTCCCACATACAGACTTAATTTATTTCAACTTGATATAGATCTACAAAGGTTTTTTAGGAACTTACGCCTAAAGGCTTACTTTGATAACGTAGAAACCTTGCAGTTTACCAGTTTCACAACCTACTCCAATTAATTTATCTAAATTGGGTCTCCGGCTCCAGAGCAATTTCATGCCACCTAAAAATAACCATCCGGTGGAAAGTTTATTGCCCAGATTAATAAAGAGGTGTCATTTTTTTCTAAAAAAGTCTTAAAGGGTGATTTTCATCTTCAAAATAACCTTAATCAGGAAGAGCGTATAGCCCTAAAGCTGATTATGAGTGATAAAGATATAACCATAAAACCAGCGGATAAAGGGGGAGCTACAGTGATTATGGATAGGTCGATGTATATAGAAGAGATACATTCTCAATTAAGTGTTCACGAAATCTATGAGATTTTACCCCATAATCCAACCGTTCAGATCAAGGAACAGATTATCGGTATTGTAGATAGAGCTTTGGAGCTACAAATTATAGACACTAAGATGAAGGAATATTTAATTAAGGATGATCCCATGATACCGATATTCTACGTACTGCCCAAAATCCACAAGAGATTGGAGAGACCACCGGGTCGCCCGATAGTGGCTTTGACGAATTCCATTTTATCCCCCCTTTCTGTGGTTTTGGAGAGGATATTTACACCACTCATTAAAGAGACTCCCTCTTTCTTGCTAGATACCGGGGCTTTTTTAAATTTAATTCGAGGATGGGCCAATTACCCGAAGGTACCATATTAGCAACCTTAGATGTGAATAGCCTTTACACATCGATTGAGCATTCAAAGGGTATAAGGGCAATTAGGAGACTGTTAGAAGAATCTTCCTCGTTTGATCTAGATGTGATGGCTTTTATCCTAGAAATGTTAGAATTGGTTTTGACAAAAAAAATTTTTATGTTTGAGGACACCTTTTATCTCCAGAAACAGGGAACAGCGATGGGGTCTAATGTGGCAGCCCCATATGCCAATTGTTATATGGCTTTCTTTGAAAGGGATTATGTATACCCCGATGAACTTTTTAGAACACATTGTCTATTGTGGGCGACGATACATTGACGATATTTTTGTATTTGGAGGGTACTCCCGATAGTTTACATCTCTTTTTTGATAAATTGAATCAGATTTGGCCCGAACTGAAATTTACCTTGAATTATGACCTAAGGAAGATCAATTTTCTGGACACAACGATATTATTGGATGAGAAGGGTAACCTCTCACTAGACTTATTTACCAAAGAAACTGATCGTAATAATCTGTTACATTATCAAAGTTGCCATCCGAGCGCAGTCAAAAGATCAGTACCCATTTCACAATTTGAACGTGTAAAGAGAATAGTGAGTGACCCCGTAACTCGATCTTGCCGGTTGGATGAAATGGGAAACAAATTCCTAGAAAGAGGGTACCCACGGAGATTAGTGGGTTCATCCCGTAATCACATGATAAATCAGAGTAGGAATGGGACTTTATCAAGAATCCCATTCGTCCATACTTTTCACCCTTTTATGTATCTTCTCCACAGTAAGATACGGAAACATTGGCACATCTTACGAGACAGCTTCCCTAATGTCATCGAATTCCAAGCTCATTTTTTACCGTGTTTCAGAAGGGCCAACAATATCAAAAATAAGATTGTACGAGCAGATGTAGGCTCCAAGATTAGAATTCCTACCCAACAGTTCCTCAGCACTCAGAGAAAGGGTATGTACCCATGTCTCCAGTGTGCTCAATGTACCAATGTATTGAAGGGCCCTAAGATTTCGCATCCCCTTACTGGGAAGATATTCCCATTAGAGGGTTCTATACGTGTAATTCTAAATCTGTGGTATATGCCAATAAGTGTCCCTGTGGTAAAGTTTATGTGGGAGAAACTTCCCAAGCAATAAAAGATCGAATCTCACACCACAAATCGGATATTAGGTGCAAGAAATTACACTTACCAATTCCTTTTCATTTCAATGAAATGAGACACTCTATAGCCCAATTGAGGTTTGTAGTTCTGGAACAGGTAGAACTAAATAGGAGAGGGGGCAATTTGAATAAGAAACTTCAATTCAGAGAAGCGTTCTGGATCCATTATCTAAATAGCATGGAACCTAAGGGATTGAATAGGGAGTATAAAGTGACAGATTTTTCTTGAATGTGATAACACTGGAGTTTTTTTTCCGGATTTTACTTGCACATGTATATTTGTTATATATGGATATTTGCATATTCATTTTTTCTTTCTCTTTTTAGGTTACCACATAATTAATTTCTGTCTTGAATATTCACATTCATCACCGGCTCCAGCGTGGTCGTTTCACCTTCATAGGAATCGCTATACTAATCACATGACGTTGCGTTCCACCATTGCGTGTCACAAGCCGACTTTCTTTGCAGCACTCTCTTACTTTTCGGCCGTTCACGTCACTGTAGCGCGACCGCATAGCGCACCTTATGCGACAACCTGTCCGGACTTCCGGCGTGCATCGCCATCTTAAAGCACGCATGTGGCATAATACTTTGAGCGCAGTATACTGGTGCACCTACCGTTCTGAATTAGCGCTACCAATCATTAATCGCAGGGGAAGTCCGGCTTGGTAAGAGTTTCTGCTTATCACTTTGTCACTTTGTAAACTTTTATAGCCTTAGTGCGGTTGAATCCCTTTGGGATTTTTTTGTGTCACACATAGGAACAGCGCACAACACATGCTGAGAAGTCCTAAGATAGAAAACACTCCATTGGTTATTCTGATATTAACTCATGAAGAGTCGGGTAAGAGCCATGTGTTGATACCGCTCCAATATATGTAGCTACATCACATTGCTGTCTTAAAGTAATTTCTACTATACATAGGTACAGCGCCTTAACATATACCGGAAAGCACTAAACTGGAGCGCCTTAACTTGGACTTCCTATTATACATGCGTATACATATATTTCCGTGGTAAGGTTTTTTCCTTTTTTGCACATCTTGGGCTCATTTGATATCTCTCAACATGGCCTTCTTTGAATCCTCACAATAGCGGTTCCTTTCTATTTCGTGTATTTTCAGAGAACGTTTTTTGCTTTGAATCATTATCTGGTAAGCTCTATCATCATTATCTGGTCAATTCCCCCTTTGATACAATGTTTTGTCTTTAACTGCTTAGTCCTTTAAGGAACTTTAGTGGGACTATATCGGACATTTTTTCATGGGTACTTTGTTCCTAAAATAATTATAACCATGGTCCCCTGTGGGAACTATATGTGATAATGGTCACTTTAGTCTATTCTGACTATTTCAGTATTCTTCCAGTATTAGACTTTTCTGTTTAATGATGATAATTGTATATATCTGCTGTATCTACTTCTTTTGTGAATGACAAACTATGATTTTTGTACAAGCTTGTAATATTTTGTTTTGATGTATTTTTACAGTCTGATGAAGGTCGAGGTTTTCGACCGAAACGTCATTTGGATGTAAATAAAATCAATCTTTGGTTAAGCATCAATTCATGAGTGCCAGATTTGTTCATTTTATTGATTAAATTAGAGGTTTGGTTACCTTTTGATCTGGGCACCGAGACAGTCCTTTAAATATAGGGAGTGACGTGTATTTTTCTGAGAAAAAATAATACTCCACCTATGACCAACAAAAAAAGAACGTTCCCTCTTTAACAATCTACAAGACTAACAAGCATAATGGTTGACGCTGACTTTATTGAGGTACAGTATTACATCGACATTGTCCATGAGTAACTATGCACTGTGATACCTATATACCATTATTAATTTATATCTGTTGTGGTTGTTTCAACAGCACTTGCAGGTATAACTACCTATTGTCAGTATGCATGATGCACTTTCTAGATGTAATAATTTATTATTGCACATTATTACCAGGTTTAGATGCTGGCCATTTCATATATGGTGTGTGAAGTTACAGTTGGCATCAGTATGTGTATTTTATAATGTCTGTCATAAATAAAACTCGTGATGATGATGATGAGGATTTTATGATTCGTACATCCATTGACTGCATTATCTTACAGGTACAGATAAAATTCCTTAAAAAGCATTAATTGATAAGTATGAAATGTACTTTTATGCATTAATTTCAAAAAGTGAACACTATGTTTTAGTTTTTGTTACCATTTCTAATAGACATGTGCAGATATGCGCTGTGATGACAAATATTATTTGTCCATATTTGTCATAAAAATTTATCATTCTAGGCCTGGAAAACTTCACAATTTCATGTTTTAAGCATAACAATCAGGGTGACGGCTCTTCCCTATTTGGAGCATGTTTGACATGGTTTTTCTGTGCATGTGTAGGGAACAGGAGACTTCTTGCCGACACACAGCAGGGGAACAGCTGGCGTTACTGAACCCCACTAACACTATAGCTTGTGTATTGGTCTGTGGACACGACACTTCTGAGCAGCAACTGGCAGTGTTGTAGCCCAGGGAGTAGAGTTCAGGTGGGAGAAAGATGAACATAACAGGAGACATGGATAACGTTGCGAACCAGTTATTTAATCTGAAAACGGACAGACAAATTCTGGCGAGATCCATGCCTTGTTCATTTTCAGAAAAGTAAGCCGGTCTACATATCGAGGATAGTCGCATGCGACGGTCTGTTAGTACACCACTTGCAGCACTAAAGACGCGCTCCGATAATACACTAGCAGCAGGGCAAGCCAGCACCTCCAATGCATACTGGCTAAGCTCTGGCCATGTATCCAGCTTAGAGACCCAAAACTTGAATGGGGAAGAGCCATGTGGGAGTACACTGAGAGGGAAAGACATGTAGTCTGTCACCATCTTACGGAAACGTTGCCTCCTGCTGACTGGAGCCGTCTCGGATGGTGTAGACATTTGTTGGCGCTGCCACAAAACTTCGCCACATTTGGAACATACTGGTCTTGCCTTTTGAAGAGGCGCTGCTTGTGCTCCCTCTTGTTGCAGAGCTGTCTCCACTGCCTCGACGCACAGAGCTGCTTTGTAAAGCAGTAGCAGCAGCAGCAGTGCTCTCGCTGGAATGGAGAACATATGGATTGCACCAGTGTGTCTTGGTACTCCCGCATTTTACGCTCCGGTTCAACGGTGTGATGAGGCTTTGTAAGTTGTCCCGGTAGCGAGGGTCTAGGAGGGTGTACACCCAATAATCAACGTGGTGAGAATGTGGGCATGCGGCGGTCGTTTCTCAGGCACTGCAGCATGAAATCAACCATGTGCTGCAGACTCCCAACTGCCAAGAAACGCTGTCCCCTGCCAAGAGGCGTCATCTCTGCCTGCTCTGCATCACCCCACCCTCGCTCTACATACTGACTAGAGCGTTGTGTACCTCCCTCTGGAGCGATTTCTCCTCCTCCATTGACTCCTCCTCATCCTCCTCACAAAGTGAGCCCTGCCCAGCCCTTTGTGAGGAACCACGTTGCGCTGACTGTCCAGAAGGTGATGGAATTTGTGACTCCTCATCCTCCACCTCTTCCAAAACCTCATCCCTTATGCTTGCAGTGTTTTTTTGAAGCAGGCAGATAAGGGGGACAGTCAGGCTGACTAGTGCATCATCTGCACTCGCCATCCGCGTTGACTCATCAAACGCACGCAAAACGTGGCAGATGTCCTTCATAGAGGCCCACTCAGTAGTGTGAAGTGGAACGGCGCAAATTGCGAGTTGATTGCGCCTGATGCAGCTGATACTCCATTACTGCTGGCTGCTGCTCACACAACCGCCCAACATATGTAACGTGGAATTCCACCTGGTGGGTACGTCACATATAAAGCGATGTTCAGGAAGGCGAAATCTGCGTTGCAGAGCTGCAATGCGCGATCTGGCAATGCTGGAACGTCGCAAGTGAGCGCACTCTAGGCGGACCTTGTGCAGCAGTGCATCAAGATCCGGATAGTCCCTCAAAAAACTCTGCACGACCAAGTTGAGCACATGTGCCAGACATGTATGTGAGTGAGGTTGCCAAGGCCCAGAGCTGCCACCAGATTTCGCCATTGTCACACACTATCAAGCCTGGCTGGAGATTCGCTGGCAAAAACCACACGTCGCTCTCCTGCTTGATGGCATTCCAGAGCTCCTGCGCTGTGTGGCTTCGATTCCCCATGGAAATTAATTTCAGGACGGCCTGTTGACGTTTGGCCACGGCTGTGCTCATACGGTCGCATCAGTAAGCGTTCACGAGTCCATGTGGAGGTAGACCGTGACGGCTCCTGCAGCGATGATTCTGAGGAACTGGAGTAGGAGGAGGAGTCAATGTGGACAGACTTGATTCCTGCAACCTTGGAGTTGGCAGAACACGTACAGCGCCACTCTCGCAAGATCTGTACCCGGCTCCACAACATTGACCCAATGGGCATGATGGAAAGGTATCGTCCCTGGCCATGGGTACTGGTCCACGCATCGGTGGTCAGGTAGACCTTGCTACTGACGGCGTTTAGTAGCGCATGTTTAATTTTTCCCTCAACATGCTTTTTGCAGACCAGGGACGGCTTGCCTGCTGAAATAAAATCGGGTGGGCACATTGTATTGTGGGACTGCCAATGCCATTAAGTTACGGAAACTGTCAGTCTCCACCAGCCTGAATGACAGCATTTCAAGGGACAGGAGTTTTGCAATGCCAGCATTCAGAGCCTGTGCTCGTGGATGGTTTGCCGAGTATGGCCGTCTTTTATCCCATGCCTGTGCTACCGATGGCTGTTTTGTGGCCTGGAGTGTGAGGATGACAGGGAATTTTGCAGCTGTGGGTGAATAACACTGGGTCTCTGGACAACAGTGACAGAGGTTCTTCCATGGCGATCCTGTGAGAAGCCGAACCACTGTGTGTGAGCTGGAGGAAGAGGCTCCAACACGAGCTGAAGATGTAGGTGCTGCTGTAGGTTGGCCTACATCTCCAGTGTGTCTTTGTAACTCAACCACGTGCTTTGACCGCACATGTTTCCACATATTTGTGGTATTAAGGTTACTGACACTTTTACCTCTTTTTACTTTTTGATTACACAGCTTGCATTTGACATAGCAAATATCATCTGCAAGTGTGTCAAAAAAGGACCACGCAGTGAAAGTCCTGGAGCGCCCGTTTTGGCTGTTGGAAGAGAACTGCTACGAACGGGTGCCAAACTGGAGCTACAGGCAACCGAGTCTGCAGCCTACCTCTCCCTACTGTTTGGACCCTTGGAGCAATCTCTTCCTCAGAGCTGCTACCACCACCTTCCTGTTCCTCACGCCATGTTGGGTCTTGGACCTCATCACTCCACTACCCTCTTCCAACACCTGCTGCTGTTGGGTGGTCTGGCCAGCACCATGCTCAACAGAAACTGGCATATGAGTCTCATCATCATCAGATGCGTTCTGCGGTGTGCTGACCATCGGCACTGGCTCACCCGCCTCTTCACATTCAGAGAGACACAGCTGTTGCGCATCACTGCATACTGCCTCTTCTTCACATTCCAGAATGCTGCTTGGCTGGGCCCCTGTTTGCAAGCCAACAATTTCTGAGAACAGAAGCAGAGACCAGCTGGCTCCAGTTCAGAACTCTCTGACTGCCTGGGCAATTTGGCAGGGGGTGAAGAGACAGATGGTTGTTCAACATGCTGTGGTCCTGAGAGGAGTGGAAGCAATTGAAGTCGATGCATTGGCTGCCATCCCAACCAACAACGGCTTCAATTTGTTCTTCCCGCAGCAGGGGGGTACGCTGAGCTCCTACAAAAGGCGCATAAAGGAACGCTCAAGGGGAAAACGGGTTTGATGCTGTGTCACTGGGTGCGGCAGCAGCCACAAATCCCCACGTCCCTCCCTGCTGAAACTCCACGGCCACGACCACGTCCTTACCCCTGCCTTTCTTCATCTTGGTAGATTGATAAAGAAAGTCAGAAAAGTTATAAGGCCTAAGTGTGGTTATTCCTCAGAGACTGCAGTGAACACTGCAGACAACTGTTCAGTAGCTGTGAAGGCCCCTTTGTGTACTTCTATAGTTTGCAACCAATGTATTGTATACGGATGGAACGCGTCACACTAATAATTAGATTTTTTTCAAATAAAGGAGCAGCACCAATTAAGAAAAATGTGAAGGATAGGCAGTGACACAACGCTCAGCAGAACTACAACCAGCAGTGGTTGAAGAACTAACTGGAGCGTAATCTGCACTCAAAAAATGAAAAGCTCACAGACTACAGTGAACACTGCAGACAACTGTTCAGTAGCTGTGAAAGGCCCCTTTGTGTACTTCTATAGGTTTGAAACCAATGTATGTATACGGATGGAAGCGCGTCACACTAATAGATTAGATTTTTTTCAAATAAATGGAGCAGCACCAATAGAGAAAAATGTGAAGGATGAGGCAGTAAACACACGCTCAGCAGACTACAACCACAGTGGTTGAAGAACTAACTGGAGCGTAATCTGCACTCAAAAAATGAAAAGCTCACAGACTACAGTGAACACTGCAGACAACTGTTCATTAGCTGTGAAAGGCCCCCTTTGTGTACTTCTATAGTGTTTGCAACCAATGTATTGTAAACGGATGGAAGCGCGTCACACTAATAGATTAGATTTTTTTTTCAAATATAATGGAGCAGCACCAATTAGAGAAAAAATGTGAAGGATGAGGCAGTGACACACGCTCAGCAGACTACAACCAGCAGGTTGAAGAACTAACGGACGTGATCTGCACTCAAAAAATCAAAACCTCACAGACTGCAGTGAACACTGAAACACAACTGTTCACTATCTGTGAAAGGCTCCTTTCTGTACTTCTATAATGTTTTGCAACCAATGTATTGTATAACGGATGGAAGCGCGTCACACTAATAGATTAGATTTTTTTTCAAATATAAATGGAGCAGCACCAATTAGAGAAAAATTGAAGGATGAGGCAGTGACACACGCTCAGCAGACTACAACCAGCAGTTGGTTTGAAGAACTAACTGGAGCGTGAATCCTGCACCCAAAAAATCAAAAAACCTCACAGACTGCAGTGAACACTGAAACACAACTGTTCACTATCTGTGAAAGGCTCCTTTCTGTACTTCTATAATGTTTGCAACCAATGTATTGTATACGGAGGGAAGCGCGTCACACTAATAGATTAGATTTTTTTCAAATATAAAGGAGCAGCACCAATTAGAGAAAAATGTGAAGGATAGGCAGTGACACACGCTCAGCAGACTACAACCAGCATGGTTGAAGAACAACTGGAGCGTGATCTGCACTCAAAAAATCAAAACCTCACAGACTGCAGTGAACACTGAAACACAACTGTTCACTATCTGTGAAAGGCTCCTTTCTGTACTTCTATAGTGTTTGCAACCAATGTATTGTATACGGATGGAAGCGCGTCACACTAATAGATTAGATTTTTTCAAATATAATGGAGCTGCACCAATTCCACAAAAAATAAAATAAAAAAAAGAGTCAGTGAGTGACACGTGCAGATGCCTACAAACAGCGGTGGATGCAGAGCAAACTGCAGCGTCACCTGCACTCTCACACACACCTTGCACAAGCTGTTAAAACAACACTGGCAAAAGGAAGCTTTACACAGCGGTTGGTAAACTACCTGCCTAAAGCACAGTACACAAAATCGCAATGTCTAACTGTCCCTCAAAGTCAGCAGAACAGCGTTCTGTCCCAACTGAGTTCACAGCACAGTGACGCTAAAATGGCGGCGGCGCCTTTTATAGTGCATTCTGACATCATTTCAGCAGCCAATCACAGCCATGCCATTAGTAAGATGACTGCAGCATTACAGGGTGCCCACACTTCATAAGATCCTCATTGGCTGACTAAAATCACATGCCTCTCAAAGAATAAATGGGAACTTCCGATTCCGTATACATATTGGAAAAATATCGGAACTAAGTATCGGAATTCCGATACAGCGAATATCGGGGCCGATACCCGATACTTGCGGTATCGGAATGCTCAACACTATTGTTGTGTCATCCTTTGCTGTCTCAAAAAAGGCCCAGGGTAAGGAACTCTTGCCACCCCTGCAAACTGCACACTCCCAACCGTGCTGGCCAACACCCAGAGTTGGGGCTGATCTTTAAGTGCTTGTCGGTTTCATCACTTCGAGTCTGTGTGGGAAGCTACAACAAACCTCCTCACCTTCCTCCAAACCCCCTCTGCTGAGCTGCTCACTGCATAACTCTGAGTTTACACCAAGTAGGGTCTACCCAACCTCATGGTCATCCTCTCTGTCCTCTCACTCTCCTCCCTTTCCCCGCCCTGACACCACATACAGTTCGCATGTGCCTCTGGTATCTGGGTCTCATCAGGATCACCTCCATTCCCGTAAAATTTAACGTCTGGTGATGTGGATCTCGATTCTACTTGGACCCTACTTTTTTTGATCCTGGATCCAACATGAAAAAATTTTGGCATCGGTAACAGATGCTTTACTCCTCTGGATTCTGTGAATCTTTGGAGCAGACCATGTGCAGTGCAACCGCCGAGATCTTCAGGCCTGCACCCGGCAACAACAGGATTTTTCCAATTGGTTTCATTTTGATCACTATGATAGACCCTTTCACACTAATCAAAAGCAATAACTAGTATGTCTACCCCCCGTGTCATCCCCTTAGTCAGATTACATTTTTTATTTTAGAAGTTTTATTTCTTTCATACTTTGCCATTAAGTTGGGTTGGGCTTAGGTTAGAGTTAGGTTGGGGTAGGGTTGATAAATAGGGTTAGAGTTAGCATTGGGTTAGGGTTAGCTTTGGTTAGGGTTTTTTTTTCAAAAGTTAAAAAACAAAAGCTGTCAATATGATGACTAATGTTGACCGCAAGTGCTCAGGTATGCACCAAGTATCGCGGAGCTTGAGCGACCCCAATGCAAACTCGAGTAGTGACACTTGCGCTCAACACGAATGATGCATATTACAATTATTCAAATATGACTATTGCTATCAAATTTTTGTGCAGTACCTTTGGGTTAAAAATATCACTATACCCTGGATAAAAACCTTGAGGGTGTAGTTTCCAAAATGGGGCAACTTGTGGGGGGTTTCCTATGTTTAGGCACATCAGGGCTCTCCAAATGCAACATGGAGTTTCGCTAATCGATTCCAGCCATTTTTGCATTCAAAAAGTGAAATGGTGTTCCTTCCCTTCCGACCCTGCCTTATACCCAAACAGTAGTTTTTCTCCCACATATGGGGTATCAGTGTACTCAGAGAAATTGTACAAGAAATTTGGGGTCCATTTTATACCATTACCTATGAAAGTCAAAAATTTGGGGCTAAAGCAAATTTTTGCGAATTTTCCTTCCACATTCCATTAACTCCTGTGAAGCACCTGAAGGATCGATATTGACCTTTTAGGATTGCTACTTCCTAAGTGGCACACAGTCATTGCCAAAAGTATTTGAGAATGACACAAATATTAATTTTTACAAAGTCTACTGGCTTCACTTTTTCTAATGGCAATTTGCATATACTCCAGAATGTTATAAAGAGTGATCAGCTTAACAGCATTTACTTGCAAAGTCAATATTTGGCTAGAAAATGAACTTTATCCCCCAAAACACATTTCAACACATGCAGCCCTGCCTTAAAAGGACCACCTAACCTCTTTTCAGTGATTGCCTCCATTAACACAGTGTGGGTGTTGATGAGGACATGGCTGGAGATCAATCTGTCATGATTAGAAAATGACACCACTGGACACTTTAAAAGGAGGCTGATGCTTGCATCATTGTTCTCTTCTGTTAACCATGGTTATCCTAAAGAAACACGTGCAGTCCATCATTGCAATGCACAAAAATGGCCTAACAGGGAAGAGTATCGCAGCTAGAAAGATTGCACCTCAGTCAACAATCTAATCGCATCATCAGAACTTCAAGGAGAGATTTTTTCCCTTGTTGCCAAAAAGGCTCCAGGGCGCCCAAGAAAGACCAGCAAGCGCCAGTACCGCTCTTAAAAGTGTTTCAGCTGCGATCGGGCTACCAGCAGTGCGAGAGCTTGCTCAGGAAGGCATCAGGCAGGTGTAGTGCATCTGCACGCACTGTGAGGCGGAGACTCTTGAGCAAGGCCTGGTCCAAGGAGGCAGCAAAGAAGCCACTTCTCTCCAGAAAAAACAGCATGGACAGACTGATATCTGCAAAAGGTACAGGCAGTGGACTGCTGAGGACTGGGTAAAGTTATTTTCTCTGATGAATCCCCTTTTCGATTGTTTTGGCACATCAGAAAACGCCTCATTCGGAGAAGACAATGTGAGCGCTACCACCATCTTGTCTCATGCCAACTGTTAAGTATCCTGAAACCATTTCATGTGTGGGGTTGCTTCTTCACCAAGGAATCGGCTCTCTCACAGTCTTGCCTAAAAACACAGCCATGAATAAAGAATGGTACCAGAATGTCCTCCAAGAGCAACTTCTCCCAACCCCCAAGGCAGTTTGGGCAATCAACAATGCCTTTTCCACATGATGGAGCACCTTGCATAAAGCAAAGTGATAACTAAAAGGCTCAGGGAACAAAACATAGAGATTTTGGCTCCATGGCCTGGAAACTCCCCCAGGTCTTAATCACATTGAGAACTTGGTCAATCATCAGAGACTGGTGGAC
>JARQOD010000475.1:0-59925 GCA_033576555.1 Oophaga sylvatica
CCCCCACATATGGGGTGTCAGCGTACTCAGGACTAATTGCACAATAACTTTTGGGGTCCTTTTATCCTTTGGAAATAAAAATTGGGATGAAAAGATCATTTTTGTGAAAAAAATATTATTTTTTAATTTTACGGCTCTACTTTATAACCTTCTGTGAAGCCCTTGGGGGTTAAAAGCTCTTACAACACATTTAGATAAGTTCCTTGGGGGGGTCCAGTTTCCAAAATGGGGTCACTTGTGGGTGGTTTCCACTGTTTAGGCACACAGGGACTCTCCAAATGCGACATGGCGTCCAATCCAATTCCAGTCAAAAAAGTCAAACGGCGCTCCTTCCCTTCCGAGCTCTGCCATGCGCCCAAATAGTGGTTTACCCCCACACATGGGGTATCGGTGTACTCTGGAGAAATTGTACAACAAATATTGTGGTTCATTTTCTCCTGATACCCTTGACAAAATTTAAAAAAATTGTGTCGAAAGAAAAATTTTGGGAAAAAAAGTTAAATGTTCATTTTTTCCTTCCACATTGCTTCAATTCTTGTGAAGTACCTAAAGGGTTAATAAACTTCTTGAATGTGGCTTTGAACATATTGAGGGGTGTAGTTTTTAGAATGGTGTCACTTTTGGGTATTTTCTGTCATATTGACCCCTCAAATTCACTTCAAATGTGAGGTGGTCCCTAAAAAAAATGGTTTTGTAAATTTTGTTGGAAAAATGAGAAATTGCTGGTCAACTTTTAACACTTATAACTTCCTAACAAAAAAAAATGTTGGTTCCAAAATTGTGCTGATGTAAAGTAGACATGTGGGAAATGTTATTTATTAACTATTTTTTGTGACATATCTCTCTGATTTAATGGCATAAAAATTAAAAGTTTGAAAATTGCAAAATTTTCAAAATTTTTGCCATATTTCCGTTTTTTTCATAAATAAACGCAAGTTATATTGAAGAAATTTTACCACTAACGTGAAGTACAATATTTCACGAGAAAACAATCTCAGAATCGCCAAGATCCGTAGAAGCGTTCCAGAGTTATAACCTCATAAAGAGACAGTGGTCAGAATTGTAAAAATTGGCCTGGTCTTTAACCTACAAAATGGCTTGGTCATTAAGGGGTTAATATATGGAGGACTATAGGGAGTGCATTATACTATATGGAGGACTATGGGGAGTGTATTATACTATATGGAGGACTATGGGGCACATTATATTATATGGAGGACTATGGGGTGTGAACTTTACAATATGGAGGACTGTGGTGCACATTATAATATATGGAGGATTATGGGGTGTATTACACTAAACAAGCAAAATGCTGCCTATTCATTGAGTGATTGGATTGTTTATGCTGGAATAAAAATCATTGTTCTCAGCAGCACAATGTAAACTGTAGATGTGCTGCTGATCACATGATACTGTATGGAGACAGATTGATCTAATAGTGATTGTTTGGTTCCCATCATTCTTTCTCAGTTGGTGTAAAGAAGCCGGTAAACAAGGTCCATCGCCTTCAATATTGTCGATCACACTCGTTTAGCAGCCTAACTCAGCGCACGTAAATACAACCGAAATGCTTGTGTAATGTGCAATATGTTAGCATTTGGGGCCCCATTTTAAACTTTTGAATAGGCCTCTACTTTGCCTAAAACCGGCCCTGTGCATAGGCCACTTTATTCACTTTATTTTCTTATCTGGGGTTCCCCATGGTGACGTTAACTGATCAGAAGACCTGATTAATGTCTAATCTGATTAGAAATTCTCGGGACAGACTAAAAAGAATGAAGAAAAGGAATGAAGAAAAAGAATGAACATAGTAACTTATAGGTCTAAAGATATGGAGAGGTATTAGAGATTTCTTATGTATCTTGGATATGAAATGAACATGAATTATACATAGACAATTAGGAAATCAACACATATCCCATATAAACAGGTGTATATTATATTCCCTCAGCTTTATAGGTGGGGAATGAAGATGAAATATTTATAGATAATAAGAAATGAACACATATCCCATATAAACAGGTGTATATTATATTCCCTGAGCTTTATAGGTGGGGAATGAAGATGAAATATATGTAGATAATAGAGGAATGAACAAATATCCCATATAAACAGGTGTATAATATATTCCCTGAGCTTTATAGCTGGGGAATGAAGATGAAATATTTATAGATAATAGAGAAATGAACACATATCCCATATAAACAGGTGTATATTATATTCCCTGAGCTTTATAGTGGGATGACGTAATAATGCAGAAATAGAGGAATGAACCATCCATAAAGTGTATAACCTAGCTTAAGTGGGGAATGAAGTGAATATTATAGAATAGAGAAATGAACACATATCCCATATAAACAGGTGTATATTATATTCCCTGAGCTTTATAGGTGGGGAATGAAGATGAAATATTTATAGATAATAGAGAAATGAACACATATCCCATATAAACAGGTGTATATTATATTACCTGAGCTTTATAGGTGGGGAATGAACATGTAATATATGTAGATAATAGAGGAATGAACAAATATCCCATATAAACAGGTGTATATTATATTCCCTGAGCTTTATAGGAGGGGAATGAAGATGTAATATATGTAGATAATAGAGGAATGAACAAATATTCCATATAAACAGGTGTGTATTATATTCCCTGAGCTTTACAGATGGGGAATGAACATGTAATATATGTAGATAACAGAGGAATGAACACATATCCCATATAAACAGGTTTATATTATACAGTCAGGGCCAGAAATATTTGGACAGTGACACAATTTTCACGAGTTGGGCTCTGCATGCCACCACATTGGATTTGAAATGAAACCTCTACAACAGAATTCAAGTGCAGATTGTAACGTTTAATTTGAAGGGTTGAACAAAAATATGTGTTAGAAAATGTAGGAATTGTACACATTTCTTTACAAACACTCCACATTTTAGGAGGTCAAAAATAATTGGACAAATAATCATAACCCAAACAAAATATTTTTATTTTCAAAATTTTGTGGCGAATCCTTTGGAGGCAATCACTGCCTTAAGTCTGGAACCCATGGACATCACCAAACGCTGGGTTTCCTCCTTCTTAATGCTTTGCCAGGCCTTTACAGCCGCAGCCTTCAGGTCTTGCTTGTTTGTGGGTCTTTCCCTCTTAAGTCTGGATTTGAGCAAGTGAAATGCATGCTCAATTGGTTAAGATCTGGTGATTGACTTGGCCATTGAAGAATGTTCCACTTTTTTGCACTCATGAACTCCTGTGTAGCTTTGGCTGTATGCTTGGGGTCATTATCCATCTGTACTATGAAGCGCCGTCCAATCAAATTTGCAGCATTTGGCTGAATCTGGGCTGAAAGTATATCCCGGTACACTTCAGAATTCATCCGGCCACTCTTGTCTGCTGTCATGTCATCAATAAACACAAGTGACCCAGTGCCATTGAAAGCCATGCATGGCCATGCCATCACGTTGCCTCCACCATGTTTTACAGAGGATGTGGTGTGCCTTGGATCATGTGCCGTTCCCTTTCTTCTCCAAACTTTTGGCTTCCCATCATTCTGGTACAGGTTGATCTTTGTCTCATCTGTCCATAGAATACTTTTCCAGAACTGAGCTGGCTTCTGGAGGTGTTTTTCAGCAAATTTAACTCTGGCCTGTCTATTTTGGAATTGATGAATGGTTTGCATCTAGATGTGAACCCTTTGTATTTACTTTCATGGAGTCTTCTCTTTACTGTTGACTTAGAGACAGATACACCTACTTCACTGAGAGTGTTCTGGACTTCAGTTGATGTTGTGAACGGGTTCTTCTTCACCAAAGAAAGTATGCGGCGATCATCCACCACTGTTGTCTTCCGTGGGCTCCCAGGTCTTTTTGGATTGATGAGTTCACCAGTGCTTTCTTTCTTTCTCAGGATGTACCAAATTGTAGATTTTGCCACTTCTAATGTTGTAGCAATTTCTTGGATGGGTTTTTTTTCTGTTCTTGCAGCTTAAGGATGGCTTGTTTCACCTGCATGGAGAGCTCCTGTGACCACATGTTTCATTCACAGCAAAACCTTCCAAATGCAAACACCACACCTCAAATCAACTCCGGCCCTTTCATCTGCTTAATTGAGAATGACATAACAAAGGGATTTCCCACACCTGTCCATGAAATAGCCTTGGAGTCATTTGTCCAATTACTTTTGGTCCCTTTAAAAACAGGGTGGCACATGTTAAGGAGCTGAAACTCCTAAACCCTTCATCCAATTTTAATGTGGATACCCTCAAATGAAAGCTGAAAGTCTGGACTTCAACTGCATCTGATTTGTTTTGTTTCAAATTCATTGTGGTAATGTCTAGAACCAAAATTAGATAAATGTTGTCTCTGTCCAAATATTTATGGACCTAACTGTATTACCTGAGCTTTATAAGGTGGGGAATGAAGATGTAATATATGTAGATAATAGAGGAATGAACAAATATCCCATATAAACAGGTGTATATTATATTCCCTGAGCTTTATAGGTGGGGAATGAAGATGTAATATATGTAGATAATAGAGGAATGAAAATATCCCATATAAACAGGTGTATATTATATTCCCTGAGCTTTATAGGTGGGGAATGAAGATGTAATATATGCAGATAATAGGAGAATGAACACATATCCCATATAAAACAGGTGTATATTATATTCCCTGAGCTTTACAGGTGGGGAATGAAGATGTAATAAATGTAGATAATAGAGGAATGAACACATATCCCATATAAACAGGTGTATATTATATTCCCTGAGCTTTATAGGTGGAGAATGAACATGAAATATATGTAGATAATAGAGGAATGAACACATATCCCATATAAACAGGTGTATATTATATTCCCTGAGCTTACAGGTGGGGAATGAAGATGTAATAAATGTAGATAATAGAGGAATGAACACATATCACATATAAATAGGTGTATATTATATTCCCTGAGCTTTACAGGTGGGGAATGAAGATGAAATATATGTAGATAATAGAGGAATGAACACATATCCTATATAAAGAGGTGTATATTGTTGTGAATGGACTTGAAATGAGTTCTGAGCAGAGGCTCCCTCTGGTGGTTACAAGCGGTACTGGACTGTCCAGTGAAGATTGTGAGGAGTGGGAATCAGGTGTTACTGACTGGTCTTATATAAGGGAGTCGCCTTCCCATCAGGGTTGCCGGTGATCAATTGTTCTGGTCTCAATCCTTGAGTCCTGTTTCCTTTGTAGCCTGCTGTGTCGTGTCTGCATCTCCTGCTAACAGATAAGACATTTTCTTCTTTTTGTTTTTGTGCTTGATTTTGCATTTTGTCCTGCACTTCTGTGGGGGCCTTCAGGGTCCCCTCCGGGGCTTTTGCCCTCTCAGTTTAGTTCAGCCACTGATGTTTGTACTTTTGCTTTTTCCAGTTTTTTCAGTGGCTGCTGTTTTGATTTTGTTACACCAGAGAACTAATTTAGGTGGTAGAGGTCGTGTGATCTCAGGTGATTTTGAAATAGTAGAGTTGGTGCTTTTCAGGGTTTTTTTGGGATTGCAGTAAGTGCCCTTCCTATCCTTTTCTATTTAGGTAGTTTGGGCCCCAACGTTTGCTCATACTATTTTCTGTCTGTGTCAGTATTTCTTCTTGTCTAACCGCCATTACATGTTTGGGGGCTTTCTATGTTCTTTGGGGATCTGCTCCGGGGCAGATAGCTTTCCTCTTTCTATCTTTAGGTGTAGTTAGTTTCTCAGGCTGTGACGAGGCGTCTAGGACTAACGTAGGAACGCTCCACGGCTGCCTCTAGTTGTGGTGGTTAGTCAGGGTGCTGCAATCTCATAGATTCCAACTGCTCTGGTGTATTGCCTTTTTTACCTGCTCTCCTCAGCTACCGAAACATAATAGTATATTATATTCCCTGAGCTTTATAGGTGGGGAATGAACATGTAATATATGTAGATAACAGAGGAATGAACACATATCCCATATAAACAGGTGTATAATATATTCCCTGAGCTTTATAGGTGGGGAATGAAGATGTAATATATGCAGATAATAGGAGAATGAACACATATCCCAGAAAAAAAAGGTGTATATTATATTCCCTGTGCTTTATAGGTGGGGAATGAACATGAAATATATATAGATAATAGAATGAACACATATCCCATATAAACAGGTGTATATTATATTCCCTGAGCTTTACAGGTGGGGAATGAACATGAATAATTTGTAGAAAATAGAAAAATGAACACATATCCCATAAAAACCGGTGTATGTTATATAAACAGAGCTTTATAGGTGGGGAATGAACATGAAATATTTATAGATAATAGAATGAACACATATCCCATATAAACAGGTGTATATTATATTCCCTGTCCTTTATAGGTGGGGAATGAAGATGTAATATATGTAGATAATAGAGGAATGAGCGCATATCCCATATAAACAGGTGTATATTATATTCCCTGTGCTTTAATGGTGGGGAATGAAGATGTAATATATGTAGATAATAGAGGAATGAACGCATATCCCATATAAACAGGTGTATATTATATTCCCTGAGCTTTATAGGTGGGGAATGAAGATGAAATATATGTAGATAATAGAGGAATGAACACACATCCCATATAAACAGGTGTATAATATATTCCCTGAGCTTTATAGGTGGGGAATGAACATGTAATATATATAACCGTATTTTTCGGACTATAAGACGCACCGGACCATAAGACGCACCCCAAATTTTCAGAAGGAAAATTGGGAAAAAAAATAATGTGTCAAATGGGGGTCCGTCTTACAGTCCGAATTTAGCTTACCACTGTGTGGGGTGGTTGGGCACTGTGGGGTGGTTGGGCACTGTGGGGTGGCTGTGTTCTGTGGGGTGGCTGTGTTCTGTGGGGTGGCTGCGTTCTGTGGGGTGGCTGCGTTCTGTGGGGTGGCTGCGTTCTGTGGGGTGGCTGCGTTCTGTGGGGTGGCTGTGTTCTGTGGGGTGGCTGTGTTCTGTGGGGTGGCTGTGTTCTGTGGGGTGGCCAGGGTGGCCATATAGTCACAAATCCAGTGGTGGCGGCGGCGCTCCCAATGCAGCTTGGCTGTGATGCGGTGGTGGTGTCCGGGCAGCAGCGGGCCTCTGGGCTGCGTGGGGGGCTCCGCTGGCATCTCGTCCCAGCCGGAAAGCCCCCCCCGCAGCTGCGACGCGGTGCCTCCGGTGTGCGGTCCCGATCCAAAGTGTGGTGCGGTGCGGTGGTGGTGTTCGGCAGCAAGCGGGCCTCTGGGCTGCGTGGGGGGCTCCGCCGGCATCTCGTCCCAGCCGGAAAGCCCCCCCGCAGCTGCGACGCGATGCCGGCATGAGGAATGGCCGCCTGGGGCCTCCGGCAAGATGGCCGCCGCATACTCTCGTTCAAATCTCGGCAACGAGATCTTGTCCTCGGGAAGAGATCTCTTTGCCGAGATTTGAACGAGAGTATGCGGCGGCCATCTTGCCGGAGGCCGAAGTTCATATGGTTTCAGGCTGAAGTTATTCAAGTTCCGAAATAGCTCCACAGCAAGGGAACAGACCAGCAAGCCATGGTTCACAGGTTCAAATCCTAACAATACTCCCCTCTTAACGGCGGCCTCTGGACGCAACTTGTCCAGGTTTTGCAGGATACCGCTGGTGAAATTGTCTAATCAAACGAGGAGCATTGATGTTGCTTACTGGTTCCCATGAATTTTCCTCCGTGTCGTAGCCCTGCCATTTGATTAAATATTGCAAACGATTTCTGTGTATTCGGGAATCCAAGATCTTTTCCACCACAAACTGCTCCTGTCCGTCCACTTCAATTGCATCGGGAGGCGAAGGGGATCGTTCTGGAAATGGATTGGCTGTGGCGGCTTTCAACAACGACACATGAAACATAGGATGAATCTTCATTGATGTTGGTAGCTGTAGACGTACGGTCAATGGACTCACAATCTTACTGATTTTGTATGGTCCCACAAATTTTTGTCCTAATTTAGGAGAAGGAATCTTCAATTTCAAATTCTTAGTGGATAACCACACTCGATCTCCAATCCTAAACGTGGGAGTGGGTCTCCGATACCTGTCGGCCGCTTTTTTATATTTCTCCTGAGCTTCCTTTAGAGTGTCTTTCAGAACATTCAGATTTTGCTGTAGCAGAGAGATTCTTTCTGCGACTGCTGGTATTAATGGTGCCACAGGATTTTTGGGAAGGATGTTTGGGTGATATCCCAGATTTGCAAAAAATGGCGTCTGTTTCGTAGAGGCATTCTGTGAATTATTATATGAAAATTCCGCAAATGGCAGCAGATCCACCCAGTCGTCTTGCAGATGGCAAATATAACAACGAAGATACTGCTCCAGCGTCTGATTTGTACGTTCTGTCTGGCCGTTAGATTGCGGATGGTAAGCGGTTGACAATCGTACTTTGATGTCTAGTGCTGAGCATAAACTGCGCCAAAATTTAGATGTAAATTGCACACCTCGATCTGAAACGACTTCATCCGGCACTCCGTGGAGGCAAAAAACATTGCAAATTATCAGATCAGCTGTATCTTTTGCTGAAGGTAGACCTGAACACGGGATGAAATGCGCTGCTTTTGTAAGTCGATCCACTACTACCAGAATGGATGTCTTTCCCTTGGACTCTGGTAGATGTACAATAAAGTCCATTGAAATTGATCCCCATGGTCGTGTTGGGATGGCGAGAGGCTGCAATAGTCCCATAGGGGATGCACGTGGAGTCTTATATCTGGCACAGATGTCACAGGAATTAACATACTTCTTCACGTCTTCTTGAAAGTTCGGCCACCAAAAGAAAAGTGACAAAAACTCCTGCGTTTTCTGTGTCCCTTTGTGTCCTGCAATTTTAGAATCGTGCACTAGTTGTAGGACTCTTAACCGAGCTGCTTCTGGTACATATAGTCGTCGACCATCAGTCCATACTTGATTTTTAAAAAACAGATGCACGTCCCCTGATGGACGTGATAGAAACGAGTCTGTTTCGTATGCTGCCTTCAAATCTTCCAGCAAATCTCCATCATGTATTACTCCCAAGATCTTAGTATCTGCCACAATGGGTTTGGGTGTTGTTACAAGATTAGTTTCGCTTGAAAACATTCTGGATAATGCGTCTGCTTTCTTGTTACGGGAGCCTGGTCGATATGAAATTACAAAATTGAATTGATTCAAAAACAGACTCCAACGAGTCTGCCGAGGAGAGAGGCATTTTGCAGACCTATAAACTCTAGATTGCGATGATCGGTCAACAACAAAATTTGTTGTGCAGCCCCTTGGAGATGATGTCTCCACTCTTTGAATGCTGATATCATGGCGAGCAATTCTTTATTTCCCACGTCATAGTTCTTCTCGGCTACAGACATACGTTGTGAGAAAAATGCACATGGATGAAGCAACTTCTTTTCCCCTGTCCTCTGAGAAAGGATAGCGCCGACCGCATAGTCTGAAGCATCCACCTCGATGATAAAAGCCAATTCAGGGTCAGGATGGCGTAATATGGGAGCCGTTGTGAATTTCGTTTTTAAACGAGAGAACGCTTCTTGCGCTTGGGGTGTCCAGATGAGTTTTGCTCCTTTTTTTGTTAATTGCGTGATGGGTAGCACGATTTCTGAAAAATTCTTAATAAAGCGTCTGTAAAAGTTGGCGAACCCCACAAAACGCTGAACTTCTTTCACATTTTTAGGGATAGGCCACTCGGTGATAGCTTGCGTTTTCTTAGCATCCATCCGTAATCCTTGAGGTGAAATGACGTATCCCAAGAACTGAATCTCTTCTCGATGGAATTCACATTTTTCTAATTTAATATATAATGAATTCTCCCTTAACCGTTGTAGCACTTGTCTTACGTGCGTCTGATGTTCCTCCATAGAGTTTGAAAAGATCAGGATGTCATATAGATAAACGACCATGAACTGATCCAACAGGTCTCGGAAAATATAATTTGCCAGGTGCTGGAAGGTAGCTGGAGCATTAGCGAGTCCGAAGGGCATCACTAGACTTTCAAAGTGTCCGTATCGGGTACGAAAGGCCGTTTTCCATTCATCTCCAGGCTTTATACGTACTAAATTGTATGCCCCTCGTAAATCTAACTTAGTGAAGATCTTCGCACTTTGTACTCTTTCTAGGAGTTCCAGGATCAACGGTAGAGGATAACGTTTTTTTACCGTGACTTTATTAAGCTCCCTGTAGTCCACTACTGGGCGTAATGTTCCATCCTTCTTCTTGACAAAGAATATAGGGGCTCCAGCGGGCGAGTATGATGGACGAATACATTTTTTGCTTAGGTTTTCATCAATAAATTCTTTAAGAGCCTTCAGTTCAGGACCCGCTAAAGGGTAGATAGTTCCAAACGGTATAGCCGCCCCCGGGAGTAGTTCTATTGGGCAGTCGTATGGTCGATGCGGGGGAAGTGTATCCGCTCCCTTCTTGTCACAGACATCCAAGAAATCTTCATACACCGCTGGTAGCTGAGGCAATTCTGGATTCTGAACTGCTTCTAATGTGGATTCGCTTGGAACCTCTGTCTGAACTTCCTTTTCGGGGAAACTGATCTTTTTCATCTCCCAATCGATGATAGGATTGTGCTTCTGCAACCAGGGCAAACCTAAAATGATGGGAAAATGTGGAGAAGAAATAATTAGGAATGTCAACATCTCACGATGCTGTTGTCACGCTGTATAGCAGATATATATATGTGATGTCAGTAATCTATATCAAAAGGGCAACATACTATATAACATGCGCATAGATATATGATAACATAGATTTACCTGACAGAATGTCCAGTGGGTCAAAACGGAATCCGTTATACGCTGTCTCCGGCTAGAGGGTGACCGGGGTCTAAGCTGACCCTAAACTGGGGTCCTAACTAATCCCTCAACCTGGAGGTACTGTTAAAGGTACAGAGGTCCAGGCCACCAGCGTAAACCCTGTCTCCTATCAATCCCTGCCAACTGTATTCTAGTCCTAAGAAGGACCCTGAATACCACCAAAGGGAATGAACAGGTAACGGTTAATGAACAGAAAGACATACAAGAAAGACAAGAAATAAAGTAAATAAAGTCTTACATACAACACTCACACACAGTAGGAACACCTAAGGTCTCAGAGATAAACTATAAGCTATAAGAGTAAAAACAACTAAGGAGCTCTTAGCTTAAGTATTCTCAGAACCGCTCCAGTCTGCTAGACTACATGAATGCTTTCACCGGCGTCTAACACCCAGACTGGCAGGAATATAAAGGAAACTAATTAGAACATAATCAAAAGCAGCCGGGCGAGGCTGGACCTAGTCTTAGCAAAGAGCTAGGTAAAATTAACTCTCTCATTACCAAACACAAAGAAACAGCAGCTCAGCTGTGAGAAGTCAGAATGTGCAATTGCGACGATCTTCGTGGCGATGCACCCATGACAGTACCCCCCCTTCTACGAGGGGCCTCCGGACCCTCATGACCAGGTCTGTCCGGGTAAGTTGTGTGAAAGGTCCGAACCAATCGATCTGCGTTAGCATCAGACGCAGGGACCCACGTCCTCTCCTCAGGACCATACCCCCTCCAATGAACTAAGTACTGAGGGGATCGGCGACTGAGACGTGAGTCAATGATTTTCGACCCATGAAATTCCACGTTATCATTGACTACCACTGAAGGAGGAGGTAGAGGTGACGGTATGACTGGTGCCACATACTTTTTAAGTAATGACTTGTGAAACACATTATGATTTTAAACGTAGGAGGGAGGTCCAGACGAAATGCCACAGGATTAATTATGGAACTGATCCTGTACGGCCCGATGAATCTGGGACCCAACCTCCAGGAGGGAACTTTAAGTTTTATATTCCTGGTAGACAACCACACCAGATCGTTCACCTTCAGATCTCGACCAGAAACTCTCCCCCTATCAGCCATCCGTTTGTAACGGTTCTCCGTAACCTTCAGTCTTAACCGATCTGGAACTATCAGTCTCCCTGGAAGTCCCACAGGGGCGTCCCCCTGAGCCCCCAATACCTCCCCCTCAAGCTCAGAGCATACAGCTGACACTACAACTCCCTCCTGAGGAATAGGAACCGGATCATCCATCCTCCCGGTCCCTGGGAAAGTACGAGATAAGGCATCAGGAAGCAACTTTATTGAGCAGTCATATGCGCGATGAGGAGGTAACTCCTTACACCCCTCCTCTGAGAACATCTCCCCAAAGTCCTCCAGAAAAGGAGGCAAAGTCCTAGGCACAACCGCACCGATGACCGTGCTCATGCAGTTATTCTTGCAAAATTCTCCCCACTGGCTTATCTTTCTGGATTGCCAATCAATCACTGGGTTATGTTTAGCCAACCAAGGAAGTCCCAACACAATAGGAGTAGGTAGACCCTCCAACACATAACAAGACAATTGCTCTTTATGTATTGCCCCTACTCGAAGATCTATGTTATGAACAGCTTGTACCAAGCTACCTTGACCAAGAGGTCTAGAATCAATAGAGAGTATAGGGATCGGTTTGGCCAATACACTCAGTTGCATACCATGCACCTGGGCAAACCGAGCGTCCACCAGATTAGCCCCAGACCCACTATCAAGAAAAACAGAAATCCTCTCAGTTCTAGTACCAATCACCACCTCCGCAGGCACGAGAAACAGAGGGATTTGGGGACGAAATACACACTCCCAGGTTAACTCCTTGGCTCAAAGAGGTCCGGGATGGACACCCCCCAACAAAATGTCCCTCTCTCCCGCAAAAGAAACACCTTCTAGTCTTGCGGCGCACCGCCGATTCCCTCCTACAAAATGATGTCCCTCCCAACTGCATGGGTTCCTCAGAACAGACCAGGGGAACCTCAGTATAAGGGACTTTAGTAGTAGGTGGAGTCATCACGGGGGGCGGAGTTACCTCGCATCTTCCCCGAAGTCGTCTATCAATGCGAATAGCGAGGGCCATAGCAGCCTCCAGTGATGGAGGAGAATCATACTGAGCCAACACATCTTTTAATTTGTCAGACAACCCTTGACAAAACTGGCTCCTAAGAGCTGGGTCATTCCACTGAGTATCTGTTGCCCATCTACGGAACTCAGAAGAATATTCCTCCGCTGGACGATTTCCTTGCCGTATTTTACGTAACCTTGTTTCAGCAAGGGAGACTCGATCCGGATCATCATATACCAGACCCAGGGCAGTAAAAAATCGATCCACTGACTGGAGATCTGGGGAGTCTGGAGGAATAGAGAACGCCCAAGATTGAGGGTCCCCTTGTAAGAGCGAGATAACAATTCCCACCCTCTGCTCTTCACTCCCAGATGACCGAGGCCGCAGCCGAAAGTACAATTTACATGCCTCCCGGAAAGTAAAAAATTTGTCCCGCCCACCAGTGAACCTGTCCGGGAGAGCAACCTTAGGTTCAGATCTGGTTTGCTCCGGGGGGGACAAAACCTTGGACTTAATGTCTGCAAATTCCATGGACAACCCCTGCAACTGCCGGGCCAGCTGGGCTACTGGATCCATGACAGCTGGGGAGAATCTTTAGTTGGGCCGGTGAAAATGTCACGCTGTATAGCAGATATATATATGTGATGTCAGTAATCTATATCAAAAGGGCAACATACTATATAACATGCGCATAGATATATGATAACATAGATTTACCTGACAGAATGTCCAGTGGGTCAAAACGGAATCCGTTATACGCTGTCTCCGGCTAGAGGGTGACCGGGGTCTAAGCTGACCCTAAACTGGGGTCCTAACTAATCCCTCAACCTGGAGGTACTGTTAAAGGTACAGAGGTCCAGGCCACCAGCGTAAACCCTGTCTCCTATCAATCCCTGCCAACTGTATTCTAGTCCTAAGAAGGACCCTGAATACCACCAAAGGGAATGAACAGGTAACGGTTAATGAACAGAAAGACATACAAGAAAGACAAGAAATAAAGTAAATAAAGTCTTACATACAACACTCACACACAGTAGGAACACCTAAGGTCTCAGAGATAAACTATAAGCTATAAGAGTAAAAACAACTAAGGAGCTCTTAGCTTAAGTATTCTCAGAACCGCTCCAGTCTGCTAGACTACATGAATGCTTTCACCGGCGTCTAACACCCAGACTGGCAGGAATATAAAGGAAACTAATTAGAACATAATCAAAAGCAGCCGGGCGAGGCTGGACCTAGTCTTAGCAAAGAGCTAGGTAAAATTAACTCTCTCATTACCAAACACAAAGAAACAGCAGCTCAGCTGTGAGAAGTCAGAATGTGCAATCGCGACGATCTTCGTGGCGATGCACCCATGACAGCTGTGGCTCAATATAGATCTCCAAAGGTCCTGTCTCATGATCCACTGGCCCCGAATTCAGTGGAGATCCATCTACCGTCTCCATCACAATAGGTGAACGTCTTTTCTGCATATCTATGCCATGATTTTGAGCAAATGCAGAATCCATGAACATCCCGCTGGCCCCAGAGTCGATCATGGCTGATGCAGTGATCCACTGGGAGTTAACCTTCAGTTTGATAGTTACAAAATAGTGGGATTCACGGCTCTCCTTCCTGGTAGGTGGAACTATGGATGATATGGACTGGATCTCATCTTTAGCATAATCAGTCTCTGAGATGAAAGACTCCACGTCGGAAGAATCAGGATCCATTATAGCCGCCACCATTTTTCTTGAACGGTTTGTGGGACGACTTGGACAGTTAATAAGAAAATGTCCCGCTTCCCCGCAGTACAGACATAGATTCTCTTTAAATCTCTGCTCTCTTCGTTCTGCACTCGCTCGTCTCTGGATCGCATCCACTTGCATTGGCTCTAGTTCTGTATCTCGGACATTCCGGCTAGGCACTTATTTAGTGACCGATGGCAGGGAAGAGTTATAAGAGTTAGTTGAACTGTGTGGCCCAGCTACGCAGGCACACATAAAAGTCCAGGAGAGTGCACAGGAAGGTAACAGCAAAGCTTGATATGCACTTCACTCACACTTTTAGACACACCCATCAGGGTACAAGAGGAAGTGACACTTAGCAATCACAGTTCAGTCAGTTTCCTGTCTTCGGACAGTGCAGTTCAGGTCCAGTGGAGTCTGGACTTGGAGAGAGTGAAGGGAGGACTGAATCCTCGCAGAGCTAACGTAGCTCACCTGACAAGCAAGTGGAGGCTAGTACGGGTGAAGTGGATCATCCTAGCCTAGTCAGAGCTACCCTTAATCAGTACCTCAACAGAAGCTGGAGGAAGGAGGATACTGAGAGCTGCTCAGCGAGCTCTAGAAGAAAGCTGACATTACCATCGAAGTTACCATTGCTTGTGCTAAGAGCGAGAGCAGGGCGAAGGGCACAGTGGAGAAGATAGAGAAGTGCTTTAGGTATTGGATTGCCTGCACTAAATTGCCGGACACCGGAGTCCGAGGTGTTGCTACAGTTTTAAGCTTAGTAACAAGATTACCGGAGGCATCTGGACTACAGGTCGCAGAGAGCAGCCCTAAGTGTCAATACGTAACCGGAGTCAGGTGGAACAGGGACTTTGAGTCAAGTGCACGACAAAAGTAAGGACTTAGTTTCATCACTTAGAAGGCTCCACCACAACGTTGGCCGGGCAGTACAGCTATTGAGAAAGCTGGGGATTCAGAATTAACTTCGCTTCAGGCAAGTTGGATTCACATGTATATGGAAGTAAAGGAGGCCTCTAACCTGCTCAGCTGTTACCGGAATGTGCACTCTCCACCCCGACCAGCTCCCCGGGACCTGCTTGAACCATCATCAGTAAAAGGTATGAAAAGGAGCTACCTTGTGTGTGACTGAATTCTTATTACACCCTGCAACATCATCACCATAGACTTCCAGGGACCCGTCTCACCTGTGGGAGACTACCACCCAGCTGCCCCATAACATCCCCTGTGAAAGTCCTTATAGCAGCGCTGGTTCAATTAACCAGATACCACAGGTGGCGTCACGAACTACCTATCCTAATAATCCCCTGTAAATATCCCCCATTGCACGACCGCCAGGGCCACGGACCGAGCCACCGCTACCAGTGACAACTCCCATAGATTTCCATGGGCTCGGCTCCGAGTACCCCATAGCCTTGGTATCCACAATTGTGGTGCGTGTCGGAACAGAACGATTCATGGAGGTCCACTTCTCTTGTCGTCGTTCAGACAGACGGGTGTCAACCCGGATGCAATGCTTGATGAAATCATCCAGATCCGAAGGGGTCTCTCCACGGGCAAGTTCGTCCTTTACTGCACTAGAAAGTCCTCTTTTAAAGAAAGATACTTTTGCTGCATTATTCCATTCAGTGTCAACGGCCCACCTCCTATACTCCATAGCATACTCTGCGATGGGGCGTTTGCCTTGTCGTAATGCCAGCAACGTTGATTCAGCAGTAGCTGCACGGTTTGGGTCATCAAACATCTGCTGCATCGCTCGAATAAACTCGTTCAGATTGTCTAAACGTGCGCCCCGAGTCTCAATCAGAGGATTAGCGATCGCTTTGTGGGTTAACAGCATAATGATGCATAGCACCTTTGACCTATCAGTCGGAAACTGATTAACATGTGTATCAAAGAACAGGTAACATTGATTCAAAAATCCACAAAATTTATCTCGATCACCGCCAAAACGAAAAGGTGGTAGCTTGGGGGGCGTGGCAGACGCTGAGACGGAAGCCTATCCTTCTTGCTGGGTAATTCGAGCAGTCAACACTTGTACTGCATTCTGCAGATCTTGGATAGCTTGTTGGTGGTTCTGGACATTATGATCGCTTTGTGCAATAAATGCGTCCATCCGTGCTTTTCCATTCACCTGTTCGGTGTGCAAACTGGACATTGCACCCTGCAGTTTTCTGACACGTGTTTCCAAAGTTTCTGCTCCAGCGGCCTCCATTTTTGAGAGGCTGAGTATTCTGTCACGTTACTGGCGATACAGGACTGGAAGTCAGTGGCCGGAGCAGAAGTGTGCAGGTGAGCGGACCAAGGAAGGACTTCTGGAAGTGCCGTATATGGCGGTGGTGGTTCACTATGTTGGCAGATGCCGGAGCCCGCCCGAGCACGGGCCGGCCGAGATCACACACAAGCACCAAGTCCGGTTAGGTGAATAGAGTTGGAGGTAGGAACAGCAGGGTTTCCACAAGAGACAGGAAGATGTCAGCAGAACACCTTCCAGATCAGGAGCTCAGATAATGCTTCACTCAGTTAGACTGAGCACCACAATATACTCAGCAACAGGAAGCTGCACAGGGCCAGGTATATATAGCAGGTCCAATCAGTCTTAATCAGGGCGAGAACAATCAGCAGGGCAGGTGATGATCTCTATCCAATTAGTCTCAATCAGGGAGGGAACAATCAGCAGGGCAGGTGATGATCTCTATCCCATACGAAGGTCATATGGTTTCAGGCTGAAGTTATTCAAGTTCCGAAATAGCTCCACAGCAAAGGAACAGACCAGCAAGCCATGGCTCACAGGTTCAAATCCTAACAAGATAATAGGAGAATGAACACATATCCCGTATAAACCGGTATATATTATATTCCCTGAGCTTTATAGGTGGGGAATGAAGATGTAATATATGTAGATAATAGGGGAATGAACACATATCCCATATAAACAGGTGTATATTATATTCCCTGAGCTTTATAGGTGGGGAATGAAGATGTAATATATGTAGATAATAGGAGAATGAACACATATCCCATATATAAAGGTGTATTTTATATTCCCTGTGCTTTATAGGTGCTGAATGAACATGAAATATATATAGATAATAGAAGAATGAACACACATCCCATATAAACAGGTGGATATTACATTCCCTATGCTTTATAGGTGGGGAATGAAGATGAAATACACGTATACTGTATAATAGGAGAATGAACCCATATAAACCGGTGTATATTATATTCCCTGAGCTTTATAGGTGGGGAATGAAGATGTAATATATGTAGAAAATATAGGAATGAACACATATTCCATATAAACAGGTGTATATTATATTCCCTGTGCTTTATAGGTGGGGAATGAACATGAAATATATGTAGATAATAGAGGAATGAACGCATATCCCATATAAACAGGTGTATATTATATTCCCTGAGCTTTATAGCTGGGGAATGAAGATGTAAGATATGTAGATAACAGAGGAATGAGCACATATCCCATATAAACAGGTTTATATTATATTCCCTGAGCTTTATAGGTGGGGAATGAACATGTAATATATATAGATAAAAGAGGAATGAACACATATCCCATATAAAAAGGTGTAAATTATATTCCCTGAGCTTTATAGGTGGGGAATGAAATGAAATATATATAATAGAGGAATGAACACTTATCCCATATAAACAGGTGTATATTATATTCCCTGAGCTTTATAGGTGGGGAATGAAGATGTAATATATGTAGATAATAGAGGAATGAACACATATCCCATATAAACAGGTGTATATTATATTCCCTGAGCTTTATAGGTGGGGAATGAACATGAAATATATGTAGATTATAGAACAATAAACACATATCCCATATAAACCGGTGTATATTATATTCCCTGAGCTTTATAGCTGGGGAATGAAGATGTAAGATATGTAGATAACAGAGGAATGAGCACATATCCCATATAAACAGGTTTATACTGTATTATATTCCCTGAGCTTTATAGGTGGGGAATGAACATGTAATATATATAGATAAAAGAGGAATGAACACATATCCCATATAAAAAGGTGTAAATTATGTTCCCTGAGCTTTATAGGTGGGGAATGAAGATGTAATATATATAGATAATAGAGGAATGAACACATATCCCATATAAACAGGTGTATATTATATTCCCTGAGCTTTATAGGTGGGGAATGAACATGAAATATATATAGATAAAAGAGGAATAAACACATATCCCATATAAACAGGTGTATATTATATTCCCTGTGCTTGAGAGGTGGTGAATGAATATGGCGGTCATTAAGGGGTTAATAGTCAACAAAGGCTAAGCAGATAGCTTTGGGGTGATATTAACCCCTTGCACCTTAATGACTGGGCCAATTTTTACAATTCTGTCCACTGTCCATTTATGAGGTTATAACTCTGGAACGCTTCAACGGATCTTGGTGATTCTGAGTTTATTTTCTCGTGACACATGGTACTTCATGCTAGCGGTAAAATTTCTTCGATACAACTTGCGTTTATTTATAAATAAAGATGGAAATATGGCAAAACTTTTGAACATTTTGCAATTTTCAAACTGAATTTTTATGCCCTTAAAACAGAGAAATATGTCACACAAAATAGTTACTAAATAACATTTCCCACATGTCTACTTTTATGTCAGCACAATTTTGGAAACAAAATTTTTTGTTTGGAAGTTTCACGGTTTAAAATTTGACCAGCGATTTCTCATTTTTACAACACTATTTATTTTTTTAGTGACCACATTACATTTGAAGTCACTTTGAGGGGTCTATATGATAGAAAATACCTAAAAGTGACACCATTCTAAAAACTGCACCCCTCAAGGTGCTCAAAACCACATTCAAGAAGTTTATTAACCCTTCAGATGCTTCACAGGAATTTTTCGAATGTTTAAAATAAAATGAACATTTAACTTTAATGGCACAAAATATTTGCTTTAGATCCAATTTTTTTTTATATTACCAAGGGTAACAGGAGAAATTGGACCTCAAAAGTTGTTGTGCAATTTGTCCTGAGTACTCTGATACCCCATATGTGGGGGTAAACCACTGTTTGGGTGCACGGCAGAGCTCGGAAGGGAAGGAGCGCCGTTTGGCTTCTCACTGCAAAATTGGCTGGAATTGAGATCGGAAGCCATGTTGCGTTTGAAGAGCCCATGATGCGCCTAAACAGTGGAAACCCCCCACAAGTGACACCATTTTGGAAAGTAGACCCCCTAAGAAACTTATCTAGATGTGTGGTGAGCACTTTCAACCCCAAAGTGCTTCACAGAAGTTCATAACGTAGAGCCGTAATAATAAAAAATCATAATTTTTCCTCAAAAATGATCTTCTCACCCCCAATTTTTTATTTTCCCAAGAGAAACAGGAGAAATTGGACCCCAAAAGTTGTTGTGCAGTTTGTCCTGAGTACGCTGATACCCTTTATGTGGGGGTAAACCACATGGCAGAGATCGGAAGTGAAGGAGCACCGTTTGAGTTTTTTAACGCAGAATTGGCTGGACGCCATACTGCGTTTGGAGAGCCCCTGATGTGCCTAAACAGTGGAAACCCCCACAAGTGACCCCATTTTGGAAACTAGACCCCCCAAGGAACTTATCTAGATGTGTGGTGAGCACTTTGAACCCCCAAGTGCTTCACAGAAATTTATAACGCCAGTGCGTAAAAATAAAAAAAATCATATTTTCTCCACAAACATGATTTTTTTATTCTACTAAGGGTAACAGGAGAAATTGGACCCCAAAAGTTGTTGTCCAATTTGTCCTGAGTACGCTGATACCCCATATGTGGGAGAAAACTACTGTGTGGGCACACGTCGAGGCTCGGAAAGGAAGTAGTGATGTTTTGGAATGCAGGCTTTGATGGAATGGTCTGTGGGCGTCATGTCGCGTTTGGAGAGCCCCTGATGTGCCTAAACAATTGAAACCCTCCAATTCTAACTCGAACCCTAACCCCAACACACCCTTATCCCTAATCCGAAACCTAACCATAACCCTAAACACAAACCTAACCCTAACACACCCCTAACCCTAATCCCAACCCTAATCCTAACTCTAACGGGAAAATGGAAATAAATAAGGGTGTGATAAAGGGGGGTTTGATTTACTATTTATAGGGTTATTTACATTGGTTTTTATGATTGGCAGCTGTCACATGCTAAAAGACGCTTTTTATTGCAAAAAATAGTTTTTGCATCACCACATTCTGAGAGCTATAAATTTTCCATATTTTGGCCCACAGAGTCATGTGAGGTCTTATTTATTTGCGGGCTGAGATGACGTTTATATTGGTACCATTTTTGGCCACATGACAGAATGAACAAAAACCAGCAATTCATGAATTTCTTTTGGGGGGCTTTTAACCGTTCTGTGTGTGGTAAAAATGATAAGGCAGTTTTATTGTTCTGGGCAGTACAATTACAGCAATACCTCATTTGTATCATTTTTTCATGTTTTGTCGCTTTTATACAATAAAAACAATTTTCTAGAAAAAAATAATTATTTTTGCATCGCTTTATTCTGCGAGCTATAACTTTTTTATTTTTTCGCTGATGACGTGTGTTATTCCATTTTTTGTTTGGTCGGTATAATGATAAAGCATCGTTTTCTTGCCTTGTTTTTTTTTTAAGTGGTGCACTAAAGGGGTTAACTAGTGGGACAGTTTAATGGGGCGGGTCGTTACTGATGCGGCGATACTAAATTTGTGTACTTTTATTGCTTTTTTTTATTTACATAATAATAATGTGTTTATTGGGGAAATATTTTTTTTTATTTAGGGATTTTTAAAAAAATATTTTTACATATGTTTATTTTATTTTTTTTACATTTTTACATTGTCCCAGGGTGGGACATTACTATGTAGTGTCAGATCGCTGACAGTTTGAAGAGCACTCTGTCAGATCAGTGATCTGACAGGCAGTGCAGGAGGCCTGCGGGCGCCTGCTCTCAGCAGGCACTGACAAGCCACCTCCCTGCAGGACCCGGAAGGACCCCGCGGCCATCTTGGATCCTAGGACCTACAGGGAGGAGGCCCTCGGAACAACGCGATCACATCGCGTTGCTCTGAGGGTCTCAGGGAAGCACGCAGGGAGGCCCCTCCCTGCAGAAGCTTCGCTATTCCACCGCAACGCTGAGATCATGTTTGATAGCAGTGTGTCGGGGGTTAAAGTGCCGGGAGCAGACCATGACCGCTTGTCAGTATTCCGGGTTTTCTAGGTAACTTTGTCAATGATTTTGCCCTTTGTTAAAATGGAGTTTGCTGTTTTGTGTGCCCTACTTCCTGTTCGTTTGTTTAAAACCTGGCTCAGGTGCTGGCTTCACTGCTGGAGTATTCTGCTTCCGTTTCCCTGCAACCCAGCTGCTTTGTTCCTCACAGATCTTTTGTGTATTTACCAGGAAAGTGCATAACCTTATCTTCAGGTGTTTCTCAGCCACAGCAGTTTCTACCCATGGCTCTGGACATTCTCTGCATACGTAAGTTGCATGTACTGTGTTATCACTAAACTGTTGACTTGGGAATTTAACCCTTGGTTCACTCCATCTGATAAGAACTGTGTTTCTGAACTGTTGCTGTTTAACCCTTATGCATTACCTCTGGTGAGAGTTGTTGGAACTGTTACTGGAACCTTACTGACATATGAACTTGTTGTTGGACTTCACTGAATTAAGCCACAACTGAGATTAACTTGTTCCTGGACCTCCCTGTGTTTTCTGCATACCTGGATCTGACTCTTCACACACCAGCAGTGTGTAAATCCAGCCACGTTACCTGTGCATCAGACTTACCTTGTGGTCACATTTGTGTGAGGACTCCGTCGTAAGAACTTTACCACCCTCGCTATAGAGGTTCAAAGACTTATATATCCGGATTCATATAACTGGACTTGTGTATATATATATATGGACTCATTGCATGTCACAACGGGTTGTTTGAATATTGTTTTTGGGTGTTTTGCTGTTTCACAAATACATTATTTGCATTCAAAGAAACCCGTCTCTGATTGTTCATTGCCCCACGCTATCAGAATCCTCGAGTTCCTACAATAGTATTACAGGATACTCCAGCCTAAAAAAGAGGATTCTGCTGGGGCAATGACGGAGACACGGGCAGACAAATTGTTCACCATAGTTAACTCCTTGCAGCAGGAGGTGGCGGCTGCACACAATCAGATTAGAGACTTGGAGTCTCGGGTTAACCACAATGCACAGGGGTTTGGTCAGGCTCTCCAAGATCTACGTACTAGGTTAGGAGTCCTGGAGGCCTTACCTACTGAGCCTACCTCATCCACCAGTATGCCCAAATTGCCTCCATTCCGTTTTAATGGTGACCGAAGTCAATTCCGTGGGTTTGTTAATCAATGTATATTATTTTTTGATGTACATGCCTCCTACTACCGGTCTGATAGATCTAAGGTTCTATGTATTATTATGTTGTTGACATCACGTGCACTGGCTTGGGCAAATCCTATGGTTGAAAGTCATGATACCCGTCTAAATAATTTGGACAATTTTCTGGCAGCCATGGCGCAAATGTTCGACGATCCCAACCGCCGTGCTACCGCTGAATCTGCCTTGCTTTCCTTACGCCAGGGGAAACGGTCAGTCATAGAATATGTTACTGAATTTAAAAGGTTAGTGGTGGACACCCAGTGGGAAAACAATGCTTTATTACCAATCTTTAGAAAAGGTTTGTCAAATGCAATCAAGGATGAGCTAGCTCGTTCAGAGTCTCCACAGGAGTTTGAATTGTTTATACAGCACTGTGTACGTATTGATATCCGTTTAACTGAACGCAGACAAGAAAAATGGGCCGCTGTAAATCGCATTACTAATTACTCTCTTCCGTCCAGGGAAACCACAGGCAAAAACCCGCGAGAGGCTGAGGAGGTGCCTATGCAGGTGGACTCACTGCAGAGACGTGAGAATAATGAACGCCGCGAACACCGTCTCCGTGAGCGCTTATGTTTCTATTGTGGTCAATTGGACCATTTCCTCATCAATTGTCCTAAATGTCCTAGGCGACCCAACAAGGTGTTGGCGGTAGTAGGGGATTATGATAACACAGACGCTGAGTCTGAAGTTTCAGAAACCAGTCTACATCTAGATGCGGTTTTTCCCCAATACTGATGCCGACTTCCCCTAAAGATCAAGGGGAGAAATATTCACATTGTTCTCTTCCTATACAGATTCAGTGGGAGGAACAGTGGATATCAAGTTCTGCCATGATAGACTCTGGAGCAGGTGGGAATTTCATGGATTCTTCTTTTGCAAAGGAACATGGTATAAAGACACAACTAAGAGCTTCACCAATCACTATGGAAACGGTGGATGGTTCCCCATTAGTTTCTGGACCAGTAGATCGGGAGACAGTGCCTCTGGAGTGTAAGATGGAACCAGACCATCAAGAAACACTTTCATTCATGTTAATATCTTCTCCTCATTTTCCTGTAATTTTAGGAATTCCCTGGTTACGGTCACAAAATCCAATCATCAATTGGGAAACCAAGGAGATAACCTTTCTCCCGAAGTGCAGTTCTACCATCAGTCCAACTGTAGCGGCTCCAGTTACCCAGAACTTGGAAGAGGTGATACAGGTACCTACTCTCCCTCTGATTTATCAGGAATTCTCAGACATTTGTGATAAAAGGAAGGCAGATCAACTTCCCCCACATAGACCGTATGACTGCCCCATAGAATTGCTTCCTGGAGCAGCGATTCCTTTCGGCCATGTTTACCCGTTGGCGGCTCCGGAATTAAAATCTTTACGAGAGTATATAGATGAGAATTTAGCCAAGGGGTTTATCCGACCATCTTCTTCACCAGCGGGAGCTCCAATATTCTTTGTAAAGAAGAAGGATGGTACTCTAAGACCCTGCATTGACTACCGGGAGTTAAATAAGGTAACCATTCGTAACAGGTACCCGTTGCCCCTAATTCCAGAATTGTTGGAAAGAGTTCGCCAGGCCAAAGTATTTACCAAATTAGATCTTCGTGGGGCATATAATTTACTCCGTATACGGCCCGGAGACGAATGGAAGACAGCTTTTAGATGCCGGTATGGACATTTTTGAATATTTGGTGATGCCATTCGGACTCTGTAACGCTCCTGCTGCTTTTCAACATTTAGCCAACGACATTTTCAGGGATTTATTGGACCAATATGTGGTAATTTACCTTGATGACATCTTAATCTTTTCTGACTCCTTACAGGAACATCAGGAACATGTCAAGACCGTACTTAGACGTTTGAGAGATAATCATTTGAACATCACTACAGCAGGGCGCGGGAGCGCCGCTGTATCTCCTTAAGCTTGGACTAGCGATCAACCAGGTTCATGACAGGCCGTCTGGCTCACTAACTAAACAGGACAACAGTTCCACTGGGCTAATTTCCCTTCCAAAGGCTGCTAATTTAAGCCACCATATAGACTGTGAACTATTCTTTTCTATATGCACTCATCTGTGTACATTTCTTGGACTGAGCGAATACATGAGTAAGGCTCTGGCAGAGCCGAAACGTTGTATTGATATCGCTTCAGACCTTGTATTCCTGTTTTTGCCCAGATATTGTTAAATAAAATTTTCATATTGCAAATTTACCTCCTAAGAGTGTGCGGTGAAACTTACCTATATGATATTGGACTAATGTGTCCATTCCACCAGCACCTCCATTCATATATAATCTGTGTGCACGCCAACTACTCCTATTACATTTGTACATCAAACTCGAAAAGTGTGAGTTCCATTGTTCTGAAATTCAATTTTTAGGCTATGTTATCTCGCCTCAGGGATTGAATATGGAGTCCAGCAAGATCCAGGCAATCTTGGACTGGCCGGTACCAGGAAACATTAAGGAGGTACAACGATTCATTGGCTTTGCTAACTTTTATAGACGGTTTATCCGAAATTTTTCAGAAATTGTCCGTCCCATCACTCTCCTCACCAAGAAGGGGAAGAAGTTTGAATGGTCTTCGCAAGCTCAGGAAGCCTTTGATCGCCTGAAGGGTTGTTTCACCACGGCTCCAATATTGATGCATCCGGATCCTGCACAGCCTTTTATCGTGGAGGTGGACGCGTCTGACTGTGCATTGGGAGCTATCCTCTCACAACGTACCGGAGACAAAGGTTTGCTGCACCCGTGTGCCTTCTTCTCTCGTAGGTTATCTTCTGCAGAACTGAACTATGATGTGGCAGATAAGGAACTTTTGGCAATTATTTCTGCCTTTAAGGAATGGAGACACCATTTGCAGGGGGCAACTCAGCAGGTAGTAGTACTCACGGATCATCGCAATTTGGAATTCCTTAAGTCTGCCAGGTGTCTTTCTCCTCGACAAGCTAGGTGGAGTTTGTTCTTGAACCAGTTTAATTTTATTATTTCGTACCGCCCAGGTTCACGTAATGGGAAAGCTGACGCATTATCCCGAATCCATACCGTGGATTCCGTGCCTGGGACCCCGTCGAAGACCATCTTGTCGGAGGCCAATTTCGTTGGAGTGCTCCGGAACCGGGACTTGTGGCAGGAGATCAAGCTGGCCTATGACGGTGACGTATTTCTTGCAGCTCCACCTGACAATGTGAATCTTGTCCTTCGGAATGGTGTGTGGCTTAGAGATCGATGTATTTATGTCCCAGAGGCTGTAAGACTTCGAGTTCTCAAATTGGTCCACGACTCTAAATTGGCTGGTCATAGGGGGGTACAGAAGACGCAGGAATTGTTAACTCGTTTTTTTTGGTGGCCTACCTGCTTGAAGGATGTGAATGACTATGTCCGCTCTTGTGAAGTTTGTGCCCGGTACAAGGTTCCTCGCGTTTCACCTACTGGTCTTCTTAAACCGCTACCTGTACCGTCTCGCCCTTGGGGGTCTATTTCGATGGACTTTATTGTGGAGTTACCCACCTCTGGTGGTAAAAATACTATTTTGGTGGTAGTAGATCGTTTAACGAAAGCTGCTCATTTCATTCCGTGTGCTGGTCTTCCCTCAGCTACAGAGACAGTAGATCTAGTTATCCAGAACATTTTCCGGCTGCATGGGGTACCAGATGAGATCATTTCTGACCGGGGAATACAATTTACCTCTAGATTTTGGAAAGGATTTTGTTCTGCGCTCCACATTAATGTTTGCTTGTCTTCTGCATACCATCCTCAGACCAACGGGCAGACCGAACAGACAAATCAAACCTTGGAGCAATATCTACGCTGTTACGTCAGTCATTTGCAGGATGATTGGCTGAAGCTACTTCCTCTAGCGGAATTTTCATACAACAACTCCCAAAGCAGTTCCACGAAGGTAACGCCTTTTTTTGCCAACCTGGGTTATCATCCAAGTATTTTGCCTAGGTCTCCGGTTACGATTTCGGTACCAGCGGTTGAAGACAGAGTGACGGCGTTGCAACGTAATCTTGAAGTTTTGAAGGACTCCCTGACCACAGCACAGGAGCGTTACAAGAAGTCGGCCGATAGATTCCGGAAACCAGCACCTATGTATAAGGTAGGAGACTCAGTTTGGTTGTCCACCAAGAATCTAAAATTGGGTGTTCCTTCGCAGAAACTGGGACAGAAATTCATCGGTCCATTCAAGATCACTGGGATTGTGAGCTCTGTTGCCTGTCGGTTGAAGCTACCACGGACTTTAAAGGTACACCCAGTATTTCATGTTTCCTTATTAAAACCAGTCTCTCCTAACACGTTTCAGGGACGTATCGTACCTCCCCCTCCACCAGTGTTGGTTGATGGCGAAGAACAATTCGTGGTACAGGATATTGTTAATTCGAGACTTCATAGAAACCGGCTTCAGTATCTAGTTAGATGGCAAGGTTACTCTCCTGAAAATGATTCTTGGGAACCAGTAAGTAACATCAATGCGCCTCTGAAGATTGCTCAGTTTCATCGGAGATACCCGGACAGGCCTGGTCCAGGACCGTCCGGAGGCCGTCTTTAGGGGGGGAGTAATGTCAGTATTCCGGGTTTTCTAGGTAACTTTGTCAATGATTTTGCCCTTTGTTAAAATGGAGTTTGCTGTTTTGTGTGCCCTACTTCCTGTTCGTTTGTTTAAAACCTGGCTCAGGTGCTGGCTTCACTGCTGGAGTATTCTGCTTCAGTTTCCCTGCAACCCAGCTGCTTTGTTCCTCACAGATCTTTTGTGTATTTACCAGGAAAGTGCATAACCTTATCTTCAGGTGTTTCTCAGCCACAGCAGTTTCTACCCATGGCTCTGGACATTCTCTGCATACGTAAGTTGCATGTACTGTGTTATCACTAAACTGTTGACTTGGGAATTTAACCCTTGGTTCACTCCATCTGATAAGAACTGTGTTTCTGAACTGTTGCTGTTTAACCCTTCATGCATTACCTCTGGTGAGAGCTGTTGGAACTGTTACTGGAACCTTACTGACATATGAACTTGTTGTTGGACTTCACTGAATTAAGCCACAACTGAGATTAACTTGTTCCTGGACCTCCCTGTGTTTTCTGCATACCTGGATCTGACTCTTCACACACCAGCAGTGTGTAAATCCAGCCACGTTACCTGTGCATCAGACTTACCTTGTGGTCACATTTGTGTGAGGACTCCGTCGTAAGAACTTTACCACCCTCGCTATAGAGGTTCAAAGACTTATATATCCGGATTCATATAACTGGACTTGTGTATATATATATATGGACTCATTGCATGTCACAACGGGTTGTTTGAATATTGTTTTTGGGTGTTTTGCTGTTTCACAAATACATTATTTGCATTCAAAGAAACCCGTCTCTGATTGTTCATTGCCCCACGCTATCAGAATCCTCGAGTTCCTACAATAGTATTACACCGCTCCTGGCACTTAGTGCCAGGTGTCAGCTGTGAGAATCAGCTGACACCCGGCCGCGATCAGCCGTGCTTCCCCCATGAGCCTGGCTGATCGCGTATGACATACTATTCCGTCCTTGGGAATTAAGTCCCAGGTCACATAGACGGAAAAGTACGTCAGATGGAAGAAAGGGGTTAATAGGCAGGGAGGGTCAGTGGATAATTGTCCCTTCCCAGATTAAAAAGATCAGCCCTAATCCGCCCCAGAAATGGCGCATTCATTATATACGCCAATTCTGGTGCTTAGCCTCGGCTCTTCTCGGCTCGGCTCTAAAATTAAGTTTAGTGGGGTAGGATGTGAGCACATCTCCACCACAAGGTGGCTAATCACAAGAAGCAAATAGAAATGGAAAAACCCCAGATTAGGTAATTGCTAGTGCTGTATCTTAGAAGGGCTAGGGGCAATTAGTTTGGCCATCAGACACGGGATAATTTGACACGTGGTATTGTGTTTTCTTACCAAACCTGTTAGATTTGAAGAGTTAGTAGAAAAAAATGACGTGCACTCAGTAAATATATATGGTGCTGGTGTAAGGGACAAATAGTCCTCAAATATCAACATGAATCAATACACCGCACTCTGAGAAGAAAAAATGGGTTTTCAAAGTCTAGTTGACATTTATTATGCAAACTGATTATGGCAACAAATAAGGACAAAAAGAAAAGAGCGAACATATATAACGTTTCGGCTAAACTTTAGCCTTTTTCAAAACGTCGCTGTGGAAACAAAACAATGAATGAGTCTCTCAAATAAAAGTAAATATTTACATAAATGTGAGAAAAGTTAATTGTGCACCCCTGCAACATAATATATACATGGTCTATTTACAATAATATATGTACAGTAATAGAATAAGGTCAATAGTCATATCATACAGGTGCTTGGAACATAATGAGTTTATATATAGATAGTTACCTCAGAAACAGTCCAGTGCCAAAATAGTAAGAAAATGATAAGAGGGCCAGGGTTCAGTCCTTGTATGGCTATAATAATAATATAATGCGTAAATGCACAATAATGAAATTGGAGAGTAAGCCAGTAGTAAGGATTTACCTAAAGTGAGATGTGTCACTGCATAGAGAGTCAGCCTTATGTTAATATAGTACGTAGGAGCTATGAGAAATAATTATATAATAATCGACTGTCTGTTGTAAGATAGCAAAAGTAGTTACCCAAAGAGACTGATCCAAAATATGTGGCTTACAGAGAATAATGGCAGCACTGAGTGTCAGGTCACTAAATGTAAAAAGACCGGTCAGCAGAGTTAAATACCTTAGTGCAAGGGTAATTACCCAAAGAAGACTGATCCAATATATGTGGCTGCGCTCTGTCTTAGGATCGCCAATGGACGCTATGGAGAATGATAGCAGCACTGAGTGTCAGGTCACAAATGTAAAGAGACCGGTCAGCAGAGTTAAAGTTAAATACCTTAGTGCAAGGGTAGTTACCCAAAGGAGATTGATCCAGTACATGTGGCTGCGCTCTGTCATAGGATCGTCAGTGGATGCTATGGAGAATAATATCAGCACTGAGTGTCAGGTCACCAACTGTGAAGAGGCCGGTCAGTAGAGTTGATTACCTTGTTGCAGTGTCAGTGCGTGTGGCAGCGCTCCCGCGCTCTGCCATGTGTCAGCGTGCTATTAAACTGTCAGTGGACGCCTGCATATGTAGGCTGCTGATAGCTAGGGCGGAAGTGCGTGGCATAGAGCGGAAGTGATGTCGCGTCACTAAACCAGTGAACTGCGCATGTCAGAGGCTCAGTCAGAATGAAAGTAATAGCAATGTCATGTGACCGCATAAAGGCAGCAGCCCGGTACAAGATGTGTAAGTAAATAATGGGTAACCAAGTAACATAAGGACATGGCTAAAGAAATAAATAAATAAATAAAGAGAAAAAAAATATTTTAGAGGCACTGGACAGATAAACAGGCAAAATATAACATAAAAAAGGGGGGGGGGGAAGTACAAGAAAGGGAGGGACCGTAAGGGAATAAGATCATGATGATAAAGCAAATCATATACACAAAGGGGGTAAGTATACAACTCACCTACAGTTAAGGCATTTTAGCGGGTCTGTGAATAATACAAAAGATAGTCAGACATTAATGAAACCAATCAATTTCCCTGTTAAGGCCTCTAGGGGCCAGTGTATCTAGTGTATAGATCCAATAGGATTCTCTAGCTTTAAGTAGACCGACATGATTACCTCCCCTTCTGGGTCGGGGAACGTGTTCAATAATCTGGTACTTGAGCTGCGCCACTGTGTGCCTCATTTTGGTAAAGTGGTCTGGTAACGGTAGCCAGGTTTTTCCACAACGAATTGTGGACTTATGGCTAGCTATCCTATCCTTAATGTGTTGAGTGGTTTCCCCCACATACAATAAACCACACGGACATTTAATCATGTATATCACAAAATTAGAGTTACATGTATGGAAACCTCGGATAGGGTAGTTTTTGCCAGTCCTGGGATGAGTGATGTTCTCTGATTTAATAATGTTGGAACATGATGCACAGTTTAAACAAGGAAACGTGCCATTACGTCTTGGAGCAAGTAATGTTTGCGTGTTGGAGGGGCGCAAACTTCCAATATCAGCCCTGACCAATTTGTCTCTGATGTTAGTAGGTCTTTTTGTACACATAAGGGTAGGTTTCTTGAACGCCTCTATGTCAGGATAAGAGCGGGTGAGTAAAGACCAGTGTTTTCTGATAACAGAATAGATTTTGGGCATCAGAGGGTGAAAAGTATGCACAAACGGAATCCTAGACGTGTTCTGGGACCTTGGAAGTGGAGAGTGAGGTGACAATGCCATCATTTTCTCCTTAGCCAATAATGACCGTGGATAGCCTCTATCCAAAAATCTCTGGGTCATAGTATCCAGTCTCTCAGTCAGGGTATCAGGGTTTGATACAATACGTGAAACCCTTTTATATTGAGAGCGAGGTAAACTATCACGTATGTGTCTAGGGTGACAGCTTTTGAAATGTAATAGACTGTTGGTGTCAGTTGGTTTTTGGTAAAGGTCAGTAAATAGAGCGACATCACTTCCACTCTATGCTACGCACTTCCGCCCTAGCTATCAGCAGCCTACATATGTAGGCGTCCACTGACCGTTTAATAGCACGCTGACACATGGCAGAGCGCGGGAGCGCTGCCACACGCACTGACACTGCAACAAGGTAATCAACTCTACTGACCGGCCTCTTCACAGTTGGTGACCTGACACTCAGTGCTGATATTATTCTCCATAGCATCCACTGACGATCCTATGACAGAGCGCAGCCACATGTACTGGATCAATCTCCTTTGGGTAACTACCCTTGCACTAAGGTATTTAACTTTAACTCTGCTGACCGGTCTCTTTACATTTGTGACCTGACACTCAGTGCTGCTATCATTCTCCATAGCGTCCATTGGCGATCCTAAGACAGAGCGCAGCCACATATATTGGATCAGTCTTCTTTGGGTAATTACCCTTGCACTAAGGTATTTAACTCTGCTGACCGGTCTTTTTACATTTAGTGACCTGACACTCAGTGCTGCCATTATTCTCTGTAAGCCACATATTTTGGATCAGTCTCTTTGGGTAACTACTTTTGCTATCTTACAACAGACAGTCGATTATTATATAATTATTTCTCATAGCTCCTACGTACTATATTAACATAAGGCTGACTCTCTATGCAGTGACACATCTCACTTTAGGTAAATCCTTACTACTGGCTTACTCTCCAATTTCATTATTGTGCATTTACGCATTATATTATTATTATAGCCATACAAGGACTGAACCCTGGCCCTCTTATCATGTTCTTACTATTTTGGCACTGGACTGTTTCTGAGGTAACTATCTATATATAAACTCATTATGTTCCAAGCACCTGTATGATATGACTATTGACCTTATTCTATTACTGTACATATATTATTGTAAATAGACCATGTATATATTTTGTTGCAGGGGTGCACAATTAACTTTTTCACATTTATGTAAATATTTACTTTTATTTGAGAGACTCATTCATTGTTTTGTTTCCACAGCGACGTTTTGAAAAAGGCTAAAGTTTAGCCGAAACGTTATATATGTTCGCTCTTTTCTTTTTGTCCTTATTTGTTGCCATAATCAGTTTGCATAATAAATGTCAACTAGACTTTGAAAACCCATTTTTTCTTCTCAGAGTGCGGTGTATTGATTCATGTTGAGATTTGAAGAGTTATCAAGATCAGGGAATATAATATACACCTGTCAATATGGGATATGTGTTCATTCCTCTATTATCTACTGTAATGTATGTAGTACAGTTCATATAGCGTCTTGTGCTTGGGTGCGATGAAAACACAGGAGTCACAGGTTTTATATAGAAAAGTCCTGTATTACTTCATACAAGTTGGCAAAATAGTCACACAGTTTGCAGACACAGAAACAGGAGACACAGCAGGCCAGAGTAATCCAAGCTCAGCAATCACTCTCCAATACAGATTCAGGATCTTCTTCTCTGTTACCGTAAGTCCATGCAAACGTGGGTCTTTCAAAGAGCAGGGTTCAGAGTCCACAAGTGCTTCAGAGTTCCTCAGTAGGAATAGCTGGAGTACAAGGTCCAAGGCTTACAGGAGTCAAGTCACAGGTTCACTGCAGGCTAGATTCTGAAGCACTGATTGCTCAGCTGTGGCTGCTTAAGAAGCAAAGGAGAGAATCAGGGCGGGAACATGCAAGCTGGAAACTCCATTTTGACTGAGGGCAAGATAGCTGCAGCAAGACAGAAAGTAAAATGGCTGACGAACAAACTGAGTTTCAGGAATATATACATAGAACCTTACATTACTCCCCCCTTAAGGACAACCTCCGGATGACCTCAGACCAGGCTTGTGTGGGTACCTCTGATGAAACTGACGGAGCAAGCGAGGAGCATTAACGTTATTGACCGGTTCCCATGAGTTGTCCTCCACTGGGTAGCCCTGCCATTTAATCAGATATTGTAACTGATTTCTATACAACCTGGAATCTAAAATCCTTTCCACCACAAATTCTTCCTGACCATCGACTAGCACTGGGTCAGGGCAAGGAGAGGAACGTCCAGGAAACGTATTGGGTGTCGCAGCCTTTAGTAGGGATACATGAAAGACAGGGTGGATTCTCATAGTTCTGGGCAGTTGAAGACGACAAGCAACGGCACTTATAATTTTACTGATTTTATAGGGTCCAATGTACTTATGTCCCAACTTAGACGATGGAATCCTTAACTTAAGATTTCTGGTTGACAGCCAGACCAAGTCTCCTACCTTGAAAGCTGGTGCAGGTTTACGAAATTTATCTGCTGCTTTCTTGTACCTTTCTTGAGCCGATTCCAGATTTTCCTTTAGAAGATCCATATTCTTCTGTAAAGACGTGATTCTTTCAGCCACTGCTGGTAAAGGCGTTTCTATGGGAAATCGTGGTAGAATGTTAGGATGATAACCTAGATTAGAGTAAAAAGGAGACTGTTTAGTGGAGGCACTCTGAGAGTTGTTATACGAGAACTCAGCTAATGGAAGTAGATCCACCCAATCATCCTGTAGGTGGCAGATAAAGCAGCGGAGACACTGCTCCAGGGTTTGATTGGTTCGTTCGGTCTGTCCATTAGTCTGGGGATGAAAAGCAGAAGAAAGGTTTACTTTAATGTCCAATGCTGCACAGAAATTTTGCCAAAACCTAGAAGTGAATTGCACCCCTCGATCCGAAATAACCTCATCCGGTACTCCATGTAAGCGAAACACATCTTTAATCATCAAATCTGATGTCTGTTTTGCAGTGGGTAAGCCGACACAAGGGATAAAATGAGCTGCCTTTGTTAGACGGTCAACCACCACTAGAATGGTGTTCTTCCCCTGAGAGGTTGGTAACTCCACAATGAAGTCCATAGAAATGGATCCCCACGGGCGGGACGGGGTGGGAAGAGGCTGTAACAGACCAGTTGGTGAGGAGCGAGGTGTTTTGCATCTTGCACAGACCTCACATGAAGTGACATAATTCAAAACATCCTTCCTGCAAGTGGGCCACCAAAAGAAACGAGAAAGAAATTCCTGTGTCTTTAGAATTCCTCTATGCCCAGCTATCTTGGAATCGTGAATGAGTTGCAATACTCTTAATCTGACTGTTTCAGGAATATACAGACGTTGTCCCTGAATCCACACACCATTCTTAAAGACAAGACTTACGTCCCTTGGGGGTTGTGCCAAAAAGGAATCCGCATGGTATGCTTCCTTGATGTCCTTAAGTAGGTCTTGATTATGAATTACTCCTAGGAATCTAGAGTCAGGAAGAATAGTCTTAGGAGGAGTAATTGGACGTGTCTCTGCTGAGTAAATACTAGAGAGTGCATCAGCCTTTCCATTGCGCGATCCTGGTCTATAAGAGATGATAAAATTAAATTGGTTTAAGAAAAGATTCCAGCGAGCCTGGCGAGGAGTCAGGCACTTAGCCGACCTGATAAACTCAAGGTTACGATGGTCTGTCAGGACGACTATTTGCTGTGCAGCTCCCTGAAGAAGGTGTCTCCATTCTTTGAAGGCGGCAATAATGGCCAACAACTCTCTATTGCCCACATCGTAGTTCCTCTCAGCCGAAGACAACTGCTGGGAAAAGAAGGCACAGGGATGCAAGACATTCTTCTCACCTGTTCTCTGAGAGAGTATAGCTCCAACGGCACAGTCTGAAGCATCGACCTCTATTATGAAGGCAAGCTCGGGGTTGGGATGTACTAGGATAGGTGCAGTGGTAAATTTATCTTTTAGACGGGAAAATGCTTCCTGGGCTTGGGGAGTCCAGGAAAACCTAGACTCTTTCCGGGTAAGTTGAGTGATAGGTGACACTACCTCAGAGAAATTTCTAATGAAACGTCTATAGAAGTTGGCAAACCCGATGAAGCGCTGTACCTCCTTCACATTTCTAGGACTTGGCCAATCCTTGATGGCTTGGGTCTTGCTTCCATCCATACTAATTCCTTGTGTAGACAGTACATACCCCAGAAATTGAATTTCGGTCCTATGGAATTCACACTTTTCAAGTTTGATGTAAAGATGATTTTGTCTTAGACGTTCCAAGACCATTCTCACATGTCCATGATGTTCCTCTGTGGAGTTAGAAAAAATTAGAATATCATCCAAATAAATTACCACGAATGTATCTAGGAGATCCCTGAAGATGTCATTCACCAAGTGTTGGAAAGTGGCTGGGGCGGTACTCAGACCAAAAGGCATAACTAGATATTCAAAGTGTCCATAGCGTGACCTGAATGCAGTCTTCCATTCATCCCCAGGTCTAATACGGACTAAGTTATAGGCCCCACGAAGATCTAGTTTAGAAAAAATTTTGGCATGTCGCACTCTCTCCAATAACTCAGGGATTAAAGGCAATGGATAACGGTTTCTAATAGTAACCTTATTGAGTTCCCTATAGTCTACGCATGGTCTCAGAGATCCATCTTTCTTCTTTACAAAGAAGATGGGTGCACCTGCAGGAGATGAAGAGGGGCGTATGAAGCCCTTGGCTAGATTTTCATCTATGTAATCCTTTAAAGCCTTTAGCTCGGGCCCCGCCAGGGGGTAGATCTTACCAAAAGGTATCTCTGCTCCAGGCAATAATTCAATTGGACAATCATATGGACGGTGAGGAGGAAGCTGGTCAGCGTTCTTCTTGTCACATAAATCCACATAGTCCTGGTATACAGCTGGTAGTTCAGGGACTGACATGATTCCTTTAGGAACAGAGCAAGCTGAAACTTTTGGACTCATCTGTTTCTCTGGAAAGTGTAATTCCTTGGTCTCCCAGTTAATGGTAGGATTCTGAGCCTGCAGCCATGGTAGCCCTAGAATAATGGGAAAGTGGGGAGAAGAGATAAGCATAAAGGACAGTTTCTCTTGATGATCTTTACCCATAAGAACCCTCAAAGGCTCTGTTTCCTGATCCACTGGTCCAGAGGTCAGCAAGGAGCCATCTGGAGTATGTGGTTGAGAAAATTTTGGATTCTCGTTTTTCTAGACGGAAACTCCAGTATTTAGTTAAGTGGAGAGGTTATGGTCAGGAGCACAATTCTTGGGTGTTTGCTTCGGACATCCATGCTAGGAGACTGATCCGTGCGTATCACCGAGCTCATCCTGACCGACCTGGTTGCACAAATGAGGGTTCGGTGACCCCTCCTCAAGGGGGGGTACTGTTGTGAATGTTTTGCAAATGAATTCTGAGCAGAAGCTCCCTCTGGTGGTTACAAACAGTACTGAACCATTCAATGAGGATTGGCAATCAGGATTCACAGACTGACTTGATATAAGGGAGGTTCCCTCCCATCATGGTTGCCGGTGATCAATTGTTCTTGTCTCAACTGTGATTCCTGGTTCACTTGGAAGCTTGCTGAGTCTTGCCTCTTCTTCTGCTTTCAGATAAGATATTTTCTGTTTTTGTTTTTGTGCTTACCATTTGCATATTTCTCTGCATTTCTGTGAGGTTAGCCAGGTTTCCCCCCGGGGGGCTTGGGCTCCTCTCAGTTCCTTTGGAGCCATTGTTATTTGTTCATTTGCCTTTTCCAGTGTTTTCAGTGGCTGCGGCTTAGTTTTGTTACACCAGAGAACTGATTTTGGTGTTAGAGGTCGTGTGATCTCAGGTGTTTTTGCAATCAGTAGCGTTGGCATTTTTTAGGGTTTTTTTGGATTGCAGTGAGTATCCTTTCTATCCTTTTCTGTCTAGGCAGATTGGGCCCAGCGTTTACTCATACTATTTTCTGTCTGTGTCTGTATTTCCTCTTGTCTAACCGCCATTACATGTTTGGGGGCTTCCTATGTTCTTTGGGGATCTGCTCCGGGGCAGATAGCTTTCCTCTTTCTATCTTTAGGTGTAGTTAATCTCTCAGGCTGTGACGAGGCGTCTAGGACCAACGTAGGAACGCTCCACGGCTGCCTTTAGTTGTAGTGGTTAGTCAGGGTACTGCAATCCAATAGATTCCAGCCTCTCTGGTGTGTTGCCGTTTTTGCCTGATCTCCTCAGCTACCGAAACATAACACAGACTTTTGCTTGTATAAGCCTGTAATATTGACATTTCATATAACATGTTGTGCTCTTATCCTTGATGACTAGTGATATACCAGGGGAAGAGTCCCGAGGAGAGAATTTGCATATTCCCAGTGCCTTCTGGGATAAGTGAAGAGTCTCCGCAAGCTCAAGAAACACTGGATTTTGGCCGTTGCAGCTGAAAGGAGGACATCAGTAAACCAGGGGAAGATCCCGAGGAGAGAATTTGCATATTCCCAGTGCCTTCTGGGATAAGTGAAGAGTCTCCGCGAGCTCAAGGAACACTGGATTTTGGCTGTTGCAGCTGAAAGGAGGACATCAGTAAACCAGGGGATGAGTCCCGAGGAGAGAATTTGTATATTCCCAGTGCCTTCTGGGATAAGTGAAGTCTCTGCAAGCTCAAGGAACACTGGATTTTGGCCGTTGCAGCTGAAAGGAGGACATCAGTAAACCAGGGGATGAGTCCCGAGGAGAGAATTTGTATATTCCCAGTGCCTTCTGGGATAAGTGAAGTATCTGCAAGCTCAAGGAACACTGGATTTTGGCCATTGCAGCTGAAAGGAGGACATCAGTAAACCAGGGGATGAGTCCCGAGGAGAGAATTTGTATATTCCCAGTGCTTTCTGGGATAAGTGAAGAGTCTCTGCGAGCTTAAGGAACACTGGATTTTGGCCGTTGCAGCTGAAAGGAGGACATCAGTAAACCAGGGGATGAGTCCCGAGGAGATAATTTGCATATTCCCAGTGCCTACTGGGATAAGTGAAGCTCTGCGAGCTCAAGGAACACTGGATTTTGGCCGTTGCAGTTGAAAGGAGGACATCAGTAAACCAGGGGATGAGTCCCGAGGAGAGAATTTGTATATTCCCAGTGCCTTCTGAGATAAGTGAAGTCTCCGCGAGCTCAAGGAACACTGAATTTTGGCCGTTGCAGCTGAAAGGAGGACATCAGTAAACCTGGGGAAGAGTCCCGAGGAGAGAATTTGCATATTCCCAGTGCCTTCAGGGATAAGTGAAGAGTCTCCGCGAGCTCAAGGAACACTGGATTTTGGCCGTTGCAGTTGAAAGGAGGACATCAGTAAACCAGGGGATGAGTCCCGAGGAGAGAATTTGTATATTCCCAGTGCCTTCTGGGATAAGTGAAGTCTCCGCGAGCTCAAGGAACACTGAATTTTGGCCGTTGCAGCTGAAAGGAGGACATCAGTAAACCTGGGGAAGAGTCCCGAGGAGAGAATTTGCATATTCCAGTGCCTTCTGGGATAAGTGAAGTGTCTCCGCGAGCTCAAGGAACACTGAATTTTGGCCGTTGCAGCTGAAAGGAGGACATCAGTAAACCGCGCGCCGCTAGGCATATATTTCACCGCTTGAATATCTCTTGAACAATAGGAACATGGAAGAGGCCTGGATCCATTAGGTAAGCTGCATTGCTTGCTACATGTTCACAGACTTACCAGTGGAAAGGCCAAACTTCACATGTCAGAAATGCAAGCTTGTGTCCCTGTTGGAGGAAAAGTTGTAAAATCTGGAAGAGAGGTTATCTACATTGAAAACCATTAAGGAAGGTGAAGAGTTCTTAGACAGAGAAGAATTATCTCTTCATGTTACAGAAAGAGAAGAAATTCGAAGTGCACCTGAAGAAACAGAGGATTGGAAGCATGTGACCCAGAGAAGCAGGAGGATCGGGAGGCAGTCAGCACCAATACTGCTCAGGAACCAGTACCAGGCTCTTACACAGGAGAACAATGAAGAAATACATCAAGATAAGACTTTGGCCACAAACAATAACCTTGTACGCCCTCAGAGTCCTCCTGAATGGAGAAAGAAAACTGTTGTGAAGAAGAAACGGAGAGTTGTTGTCATGGGGGATTCCCTGTTGAGAATAACAGAGGCCACTATCTGCAGACCGGATTTAACCTCAAGAGAAATGTGCTGTCTTCCAGGTGCAAAAATTAAAGATGTGTCTGACAGGATATCAGGACTCTTCAGACCTACAGATGACTACCCATTCCTGCTAATACATGTGGGGACAAATGACACCGCAAGAAACGACCTGGAAACCATCTGCAGTGACTTTGAAAACTTAGGTAAGAAAGTGAAAGAACTGGGAGCGCAGGTGGTCTTCTCTTCCATCCTTCGAGTGGATGGTCATGGAACAAGGAGGTGGAAGAAGATTCTGCAGGTGAACAACTGGCTACGTCGATGGTGCAGTCAGCAAGGATTTGGATTTTTGGATCATGGAGTGAATTACCTATACGATGGACTACTTGCTAGAGATGGGGTGCACCTTACGAATACTGGAAAACATGTATTTGGAAGTCGCCTTGCTACACTCATCAGGAGAGCGTTAAACTAGAACAATGTGGGAAGGGAAGCAAAACGCCTGCAAAAGCCATACACCTGACAAATACTATTGAGAATTCTGCTATTAGAAGTGAAGGGGAAGAACAAAGACAAAAAAATCTACATAATAAAAATATTGAAGAAAGAGAAACCAATCACAAAATAAAATGTTTCTATACGAATGCACAAAGCATGGGTAACAACAAGGAGAACTGGAACTACTAACGCAGGAAAATAAATATGATGTCATTGGAATCACTGAAACTTGGTGGGACGATACACATGATTGGAATACAAGGCTAATAGGATACAACTTATTTGCAAGAAACAGACTTGACAAACGAGGAGGAGGTGTCGCATTGTATGTTAAAAAAGCGTATATCTGCACAGAGATTGACGCTTCAGAGACTGGGAATTCTGTGGAAACTGTTTGGGTAAGAATACAAGGACAGAACAATGGAAAGGACACCATTGTAGGCATTTACTACAGGCCGCCTATGCAAGCTGAAGATATGGATGAACTCTTTATGCATCAAATGGCCAAGTTCTCCAAAAAATATGACATAGTTGTCATGGGAGATTTCAACTATCCAGACATTTGTTGGGAATCTCTCTCAGGCAAAACTAACAGGTCAAGGAAATTCTTATCCTCTCTTGCTGACAACTTTATCTTCCAAAAGGTAGGGGAGAAAACAAGGGGATCTGCTACCTTGGAGGAAATGGTTGAGGAGGTAAGAGTGGCTGCGACCCTAGGAGGTAGTGACCATGCTATTTTAGAATTTTGGATAACAAGAGGAGGAAGACCTGTGAAGACTCAGACGTCAAGGTTAGTTTTCAGAAAGGCAGATTTTTTTTTTTGTTTCAATAGTTTTTATTGAATTATATCTTGAAAATCGAAAATGCAACAATCCACAAGTGGACAATAGGTCCGATATGTACATTTATACATGTTATAAGTTCCATGGGACATAGATAACGTTGAAACGTCTCACGTGTTTACACTATACGATCATAGAATAATACGAATGAGCAACCCAAAGACAACAAAGACAGAGACAAACAGGACGAACAGATTACAAAGGGCGGGGAGGGGGATATGGGAAGGAGCAAGGAAGGATATGAATCCGAAGAGGAGGCACAGTATAGGACTCTAATCATTCTGTATTGATCGATAATAGGCTTTCCAAGGGGCCCAAATGCGTTCACATCTGGCAAGTGTATTAGAACGTTTGGCAAATAAGATCTCCAATGTGTAATGATCTTGGAGTTTCTGCATCAGCTGAGACACTGAGGGGCAGAGAGGCGCTTTCCAGTGCTGAGCAACCAGGGTTTTAGCTGAGAGAAGCATATGACCAATAAGTCTGCGCATTTTTAAAGGTATGTTATCCATTCCAAGCAGGCACAGCAACAGCGATGGGTCATCGGATATCTGATATCCAAAGACCTGATCAATAAGGTGAATCACGTCCCTCCAAAATGTTCTAATCAGAGGGCAGGACCAAAATATATGTAGGATGGTACCTTTGTCTCCACAGAGTCTCCAGCATCTGTCGGACGTGCCTGGGAAAAAAAATTGCCAGTTTGGAGGGGGTAAAGTACCATCTAGTAATGCATTTTAGGTGTGATTCCCCCAAAGTGGCGGAGTGGGATGATTGTTTGGCCCATTTTATAGCTAATGACCACTGAGTATCGGAATAATGTTTGCCGAAATCAGACTCCCAGTTGTCCATTATGGCGTGACTTGACAAGGACCGCGTCATCATTAAACAGGTTATAGAGGTTCCGAGTCGATATGAGGCGATCAGAGATCCGGATACCAGAGACGTATTCGAAGACAGTGAGGGGCAGAGTACGTTGTAGTATTTCCGACGATAGAAACGAACGGGCTTTAGTGAGGTGGAAAGCGGTTAAGGGAGGGGTTTCCCCCAACATAGGAAAGTTCATTACGTCGCCCCATGTCGTTATTCCCAATTTATCCCAATTACGACAGTCCAGACCTTGAATGCAAGATTGAAGGACCCTAACAGGCAAGTTAGCCGCGGTGATTGCGAAGTCATCTCGGAGTTTAGTACTCAGCAATTCCCAGCTTTGAAACGTCGCTTTTACAGTAGAAAGGGGCAGTGAAGGCTTAACTTTAGTTATGAGATAAGCTAAAAGTTGGTTACCCATATCTTCCCGCCCATATACCGTTTTCTCAATCAGCGGCCACGATGAATGCGTGGAAGTAGACCACCAGTGCCACGATTGTCGTATTAGAGTGGCATAATAGTATGCCAGCAGGTTTGGGACCCCAGCTCCGCCATGTTCTCTAGTTTTTTGTAGAATTGTTGTGGAGACGCGTGGTTTACCCCTATCCCAAACAAAGCTGGATAACTGTCTTTGCAGAGCATGCATGTATCTGGCTGCAAAAGGTACATTCAGGGCTCTAAAAATATACAGCATACAGGGAAGTCATTTTATAGGCCGTAATACGGCCCCACCAGGAAAGTTCCACTTTATGTACAGAGTCTATATCATTCTGGATGGATTTTAGCAGGGAAGAAATATTGATGGGCAGTAGGTTTTTAAAGTTGGCTGGTAAATCTACACCGAGGTATCGGATCTGTGATTCCGCCCATTGGAAGTTAAATTCAGTGGTAATGGCCTGTTTGAGATTCCATGGGATATGAATCCCAAGTATGTTGGACTTGGTGTAATTAATCTTGTAATAGGAGATGGAGCTGAATTCATCCAAGATTGCACAAGCTGTCCTTAACGAAGGTAGCGGATCGTTCAACATCAATATGACGTCGTCCGCATATAGACTGATTTTATGCTGTCGACCCCCACTGCCACACCTCTGACTCGCAACTCAGTTCGGATTTTTTCGGCCAAGGGTTCCATTATCATGTCGAATAATAGAGGGGACAGGGGACAACCCTGTCGGGTACCATTCGTTATTTCGAAGAGGGGAGACAGGGCGCCACCGGCAAGAACCCTAGCAGATGGGGACGAGTACAGAGACTTGACTGAGCGAATGAAGCCAAATCTCTCCAGAACTCTAAAGGCATAGCCCCAATGTATGCGGTCGAACGCCTTCTCCGCGTCCAAAGATAGCAGCAGAGAAGGCGTCCCCTCTCGACCCATGTGTGCTGCAGTAGGTTCAGTATCCTGCGTGTGGCATCAGAGGACTGTCTACCAGTAATAAAGCCAGCTTGATCATTGTGGATAAGTAATGGCAGGACTGTCATCAGTCTAGTAGCAAGAATTTTGGCGTATAGTTTCGTGTCTATATTCAATAGAGAGATGGGCCTAAAGTTGGGGTATTGGGTGGTTTACAGGATTTTGGTATTGTGGTTATTGTGGCCGACAGAAATTCGCGGGGTGGAGTGGAGGATCGTCGCATGGAGTTGAACATAGCGGTCATGGGTCTTAGCAGGACAGTAGAAAATGTTTGAAAATATTCCGCTGAGAAGCCATCAGGCCCTGGGGCCTTCCCGCAGACAGCATGTTTGATAGTGTGGAGGACTTCGTCGGTGGAGAAGGGAGCATTGAGAAAAGCTATTTTATCTGTGGGGACTTGTGGGAGATTCACAGAATCCAGAAAGGAATCTATGGCGCGTGAGGCTGTCTGAACAGTGGTAGGGTCGTCTTTTAAATTATATAGAGTTTCGTAAAATTGGCAGAATTTTTGCGCAATATCATTAGGGTGGGATATTTTCTGTGAAGGATCTCGATCATCTATTAAGTATGGTATGGAGGTTTTTATACGCTTTTGCTTCAATTTATTTGCCATGTATCGTGAAGTTCTGTTCACTGAGGAGTAGTGTGTGGCTTTCAGTGTTGTGATATATTTGTCATGCATTGAAAGTAAAAGTAGTTGAAGTTTCTGTCGGCAATCCATCAAAGCTCTATGGTTGGCAATGGAGGGTTGCGACTGCAGCTGTTGTTCCGCATGTTTAACGTCTGCAAGTAGTTTATCCATGGTATGCGTTAGTAGCTTTTTACGACGAGTGCCTAACTGGATTAAAATACCCCGAATGACCGATTTGTGGGCGAACCAAAGCGTGGTGGGGCTAATATCGGCAGTGGAGTTAAGGTCAATGTATTCCGTGATATGTTTCGTGAGAAGTGACACCGAGTCAGGGTCCAAATAGAAGGAGGTGTTGTTTCGCCAAGTTCTATTCATAGTTGGGGGAGGTCGCAAAGACCAGCGCAGTTGGACAGGGGCGTGGTCGGACCACGTGGAGGTTCCAACCCTCGCCTCAGCAATAGACGGCAGAGTCCACCTATCAACCACTAAGAGATCAATTCTTGAAAAAGATCTGTGTGGTGGCGAATAGAAGGAATACTCCCTGGAGCTAGCGTTAAGACAACGAAAGGTGTCGAAAAGTTCCTGGGAGTGCAGCCAGTGTTGGAGGCATGTTGCCGAGCCTCTCCGCCAACCAGTGGAGTCCACCGAGCGGTCCGGAACCAGGTTGAAATCACCCCCCATGATAATGCTACCCACCGCCATCTGTCGAACCTTGCGCATGACCTTGTTAAGGAAGCGGATTTGACGGGAATTTGGAGCGTATACGTTTATAAAGGTAACTGGTGTCGATTGAATGTTGCCCACTAGGATGATATATCGACCCACCGGATCACAGTAGGATTTATCGCAGCTAAAATCCGTGCCCGCCTGGAACAGAACCGCAACACCAGCTTTCTTTTTAGTAAATGATGAAAAAAATGTCTGTGGAAACCTGGTATTGCTCAACCCCGGAGAGTCTGAAATACGGAAGTGGGTCTCCTGTACAAAGATCACGTCAGCTCTAGAAGATAATGAATCCCGCCAGAGCTGAGATCGTTTATAGGGAGAATTGAGACCTTTCGCATTAATAGACCATACCGACACAGCCATGGGAAATAAAATCAGGAAATGCGTTACCATCTCTAGGATACAGTAAAAGGCCAAACATCAGGTGTGGAGGTTCCTTACAAGTTTGCCAGGATGTCAGCAGAGGAACATGAGCGTACAGAATCAGAACTCTGTGGAAGGGAAAAAGGGGAGACACAAAAGGGTAGGGGAAGACAACAAAAACAAGTGATAAACAGTATAGCAAGAGAGCACTAGACATACGTGCGCTCTCTAATAAACAATCACTTGGAATTTCAACTGAGGGCAAAGTTCAAATCAACCAACCTGAACACCCCTATATGCAGGAAAGAGTCTGGCCAACTTTAGGTGTAAAGCGGGCATGAACCCGAGGGGGAAAAGAATGCAGGAGACCCGGCTATCGACGTTCAGCGACGCGAGGATTGACGAAACCAGTCAGCTACGGGCCTCGCGTCCGGGGAAGAATGTTCAGGATAGTCCACCTTGATGCCCAGGGAGTCCAGCAGGGCACAGCCAGATTTCAGAGCTGAAACTACATGAGTCACATTGCAATAGCGAAAAATGATTTTCGTGGGGAATCCCCATTTGTATTGCACATCCGAGGCACGCAGTGCAGTGGTAATAGGCATTAAATTACGACGTGCTTGCAGGGTGGCTCGCGATAGATCTGTGTAGATCTGGATGTCAGAATGGGGACCAGGCAGGGGAGAGTTCTTTCGCGCGGAGAGCAGTAGTTCCTCCTTGATATGGAAGTAATGAACCCTAAGAATCACATCACGGGGGATGTCTTTCGCAAGAAATTTCGCTTTTGGCAGGTGGTGTATTCTGTCCAAGGTGAGATCACGAGATGTGGCGACAGGCAGTAAAGCTTTAAACAGAGTAGTCGCATAGTCCCTGAGATCATCCTTTAGAACAGATTCAGGAACCCCCCTAAGCTTCAGGTTATTTCTGCGATTTCTGTCCTCTAAGTCCACCAATTTGGCTTGTAGCGCAGTGACTTCATCCTGTAGTGCATAGTGGGCATCAAGCAAGCTGTTGTGTGATTCTATCACCTCCCCCACTTTATCCTCCACTGCACTCACTCTTGTCAACGCTCCTGTGAGCGATTTATCCATAGAATGTTGCAGGCCATCCAGTTTACTCTGGAGAGATGTGTTCAGAGCCAATATAAGCTCTTTAAGGTAATGCTCTGTAACGGGCTGGGTTGATGCTGGGGCTGAGGAAAGCAGATCTGTAGCTGCGGCAGCAGCACTACTCACAGTATGCAGTGAGACACCCACATCAGCCTCTGTGTATTGTTGCTCAGGGCTGGGAGCTGGAGAGTGGCTGCGTACACAGGTCTCAGCGGTGTGCAGCGCCATGATGGAAGCGGAGCTCCGTCCCACAGACGAGGGTGATGGCGGTGAGGCAGATGTAGACGCTGGTGATGTGGAGCGGGGTCTTGTCGCCGGAGCCACCACAGTAAGTACAGAAGCAGACGGGAAAGGTGGGGATCTGCGGCTGGAGGCAGAAGAGGCAGCAGAGCGCCTAGTGGGTCCTGTGGACAGAGGCTGCAACTTGTTACGAGCGGGCGCCATGTTGGATCTCTCCGCCTTGAGGTCTGCCGAATAAAAGTCAGTCAGCCTCTTTGAATTGCCACTTCCCTTCTTCCTGGTGGACATCCTCCGGTACCCGGGTCTGTAGAGCACCTCTGGAAGCTAGAGGTGACCAGAATAAACGCTGTGGATAGTCGTTGTTAGAGGGTGTTACAGGAGCTCACAAGTTAGTGCGTCTTGTCAGTTCAGGCGGTAGCCACGCCCCCCAGAAAGGCAGATTTTAAGGGACTCAGAAAGAGAATTGGAGGGATCCAATGGCTGGATATCCTTAAGGACAAAAATGTCCAGGAAGGATGGGAAATATTGAAAAATGAGATTCTCAAAGCACAATCGTTAACAATTCCGAAAAGAGGGAAGAATGGGAAGCATTTAAGGAAACCAGGATGGATGAACACAGAACTTAAACACTTGCTAAAAAGGAAGAAAGAAATGTTTATCAAATGGAAAGAGGGAGGCACATCTAAAGAAGAATATAATGCCGTCTGCTGAACCTGCAGGGCACAAATCAGATTATCTAAAGCTGACAATGAATTAAGGCTTGCAAGAGACGTCAAAAGCAACAAAAAAGGATTTTGGGGATACGTCAAAAGTAAAAGAAAAGTCAAAGATGCTATAGGATTTTTACTGGATGAAAATGATGAAATGGTAAGACAGGATGTTGAGAAAGCTGAACTTTTAAATTCCTGTTTTGCATCTGTTTTCTCTCAGAAAGGAAATGTAACATAAACTGATCTTCACTGTCCTATTAAAGGAATAGAAGAATCCAGGATATCTATAAACAGAAAGACAGTGAGGAAACACTTAGCTAGCCTAAATGAATTCAAGTCTCCAGGTCCAGATGAATTACACCCCAGAGTACTGAAGGAGATAGCAGAAGAAATTCTTGAACCACTGTGCATAATCTTTGAAAATTCTTGGAGAACAGGAGAAGTCCCAGAAGACTGGAGAAGAGCAAATGTTGTTCCTATCTTCAAAAAGGGGAAGAAGGTGGACCCAGGGAACTACAGGCCAGTGAGTCTGACTTCTATACCAGGAAAGATCTTTGAATAAATTATTAACCCCTTAATCCCATTGGACGTACTATTCCGTCCATGTGACCTGGTACTTAATTCCCATGGACGGAATAGTACGTCCAACGCGCAGCTGATCGCGGCCGGGTGTCAACTGATTATCACAGCTGACACCCGGGACTGTGTGCCAGGAGCGGTCACGGACCGCTCCCGGAACATTAACCCCTGGCACACCGCGATCAAACATGATCGCGGTGTACCGGGGGCACAGGGGAGCATCACGCAGGGAGGGGGCTCCCTGCGCGCTCCCCTGAGACCCTCAGAACAGCGCGATGTGTCGCGCTGTTCCGAGGGACTCTCCTCACTGCAGGACCCCGGATCCAGGATGGCTGCCGGGTCCTGCAGGGAGGCGGCTTCCTCAGTGCCTGCTGAGAGCAATCACTGAGAAGCCTGCTGCACTGCCTGAGCGATCGCTGGTGTGACAGAGTGCTGTGCACACTGTCACACCAGCGATCTGACACTATACTGTGATGTCCCCCCCTGGGACAAAGTAAAAATGTAAAAAAAATGAAAATAAACATTTGTAAAAAAAATTCCAAAATAATGAAAAAAAAAAAATATTCCCCCAAAAATTCATTTCTTTAATGTAAAAAAAAACAACCCAGCAATAAAATTACACATATTTAGTATCGCCCGCGTCCGTAATGACCCCCCCTATAAAACTGTCCCATTAGTTAACCCCTTTAGTGAACCACTTAAAAAAAAAAACGAGGCTAAAAAACAATGATTTATCATCATACCGCAGAACAAAAAGTGGAGTAACACGCGATCAAAAAGACGGATATAAACAATCATGGTACCGCTGAAAACGTCATCTTGTCCGGCAAAAAAAAAGCTGCCATACAGTATCATCAGCGAAAAAATAAAAAAGTTATAGCTCGCAGAATAAAGCGATGCAAAAATAATTATTTTTTACATATAACCGTTTTCATTGCATAAAAGCGCCAAAACATAAAAAAATGATATAAATAAGGTATCACTGTAATCGTACTGACCCGAAGAATAAAACTGCATTATCGATTTTACCACACGCGGAACGCTATAAACAACCCTCCCCCAAAAGAAATTCATGAATTGGTGGTTTTTGTTCATTCTGCCTCCCAAAAATCATAATAAAAAGCGATCAAAACAAGTCACGTGCCCAAAAATGGTACCAATAAAAACGTCACCTCGTCCCGCAAAAACTAAGACCTCACATGACTCTGTTGGCCAAAATATAGAAAAATTATAGCTCTCAAAATGTGATGATGCAAAAACTACTTTTGCAATAAAAAGCGTCTTTTAGCGTGACAGCTGCCAATCATAAAAACCTGCTATAAATAGTAAATCAAACCCCCCTTTATCACCCCCTTAGTTAGGGAAAAATAATAAAATTAAAAAAAAAATGTATTTATTTCCATTTTCCCATTAGAGTTAGGGTTGGGGCTAAAGTTAGGGTTAGGGTTGGGGCTAAAGTTAGGGTTAGAGTTGGGGCTAAAGTTAGGGTTAGGGTTGGGACTAGGGTTACGGGTGTGTTAGGGTTAGGTTTGTGGTTAGGGTTATGATTAGGGTTGGGATTAGTATTAGGGTGTGTTGGGGTTAGGGTTGGAGTTAGAATTGGGGGTTTCCACTGTTTAGGCACATCAGGGGCTCTCCAAATGTGACATGGCGTCTGATCTCAATTCCAGCCAATTCGGCGTTGAAAAAGTCAAACGGTGCTCCTTCCCTTCTGAGCTCTGCCATGCGCCCAAACAGTAGTTTACCCCCACATATGGGGTATCAGCATACTCAGGACAAATTGCACAATAACTCTTGGGGGCCAATTTCTTCTGTTACCCTTGGGAAATAAAAATTTGGGGGCGAAAATATCGTTTTTGTGGAAAAAAATATGATTTATTATTTTTATGGCTCTATGCTATAAACTTCTGTGAAGCACTTGGGGGCTCAAAGTTCTCACCACACATCTAAATAAGTTCCTTTGGGGTCTAGTTTCCAAAATGGGGTCAAATGTGGGGGGTTTCCACTGTTTAGGCACATCAGGGGCTCTCCAAACGCGACATGACACCCGCAGACCATTCCATCAAAGTCTGCAATGCAAAACGTCACTACTTCACTTCCGAGCCCCGACGTGTGCCCATACAGTAGTTTTCTCCCACATATAGGGTATCAGCGTACTCAGGACAAATTGGAAAACAAGTTTTTGGGTCCAATTTCTCCTGTTACCCTTGGGATCACAAAAAACTGGGGACTAAAAGATCATGTTTGTGGAAAAAAAAATTATTTTTTTCATTTTCACGCCTTGGCATTATAAACTTCTGTGAAACACTTGGGGGTTCAAAGTGCTCACCACTCATCTAGATATGTTCCTTTGGGGGTCTAGTTTACAAAATGGGGTCACTTGTGGGGGTTTCCACTGTTTAAGCACATTAGGGGCTCTCCAAACACGACATGACACCGGCAGACCATTCCATCAAAGTCTGCATTACTAAACGTCACTACTTCTATTCCGAGCCCCGACGTGCGCCCACACAGTAGTTTTCTCCCACATATAGGGTATCAGCATGCTCAGGACAAATTGGAAAACAACTTTTAGGGTCCGATTTATCCCCTTACCTTTGGGAAAATAAAAAATTGGTGACTAAAAGATCATTTTTGTGGGAAAAAATAGGATTTTTTATTTTCATGCCCGGGCATTATAAACTTGTGTAAAGCATTTGGGGGTTCAAAGTGCTCACCACATATCTAGATAAGTTCCTTAGAAGGTCTAGTTTCCAAAATGTGGTCACTTGTGGGGGTTTCCACTGTTTAGGCACAACAGGGACTCTGCAAACTGAACATGACACCCATCAAAGTCTGCATTCCAAAATGTCATTACTTCCTTTCCGAGCCCTGCCGTGCGCCCAAATAGTATTTCCCCCCCACATATGGGGTATCAGCGTACTCAGGACAAATTGTACAACAACTTTTGGGGTCCAATTTCCTTGGGAAAATTCAAAAATTGGAAAATTGGGGACTAAAAAATAATTTTTTGTGGAATTTTTTTTTTTTTTCACACCCAGGCATTATAAACTTTAGTGAAACATTTGGGGGTTGAACGTGCTCCCAACAGATCTAGATAAGTTCCTTAAGGGGTCTAGTTCCAAAATGGTGTCACTTGTGGGGGGTTTCCACTGTTTAGGCACATCAGGGGCTCTCCAAACGCGACATGGCATACAGCCAATTCTGCGTTGAAAAAGTCAAACTGCGTGCCTTCCCTTCCAAGCTCTGCCATGCACCCAAACAGTGGTTTACCCCCACATATTGGGTATCAGCGTACTCAGGACAAATTGCACAATAGCTTTGAGGTGTTGTTACGCTTGGGAAAATAAAAATTAGGGTGAAAAGATCATTCTTGTGGAAAAAACATGATTTTTTAATTTTACGGCTCTAAGTTATAAACTTGTGTGAAGCACTTGGGGTTCAAAGTGCTCATCACCGATCTAGATAAGTTCCTTAGGGGGTCTAGTTTCTAAAATGGGGTCACTTGTGGGGGACCCACTGTTTAGGCACATCAGGGGCTATCCAAATGTGACATGGCGTCCAATCTCGATTCCAGCCAATTTTGGTTTGAAAAAGTCAAATGGCGCTCCTTCCCTTCCAAGCTCTGCCGTACGCCCAAACAGTGGTTCCCCCCCACATATGGGGTATCAGCGTACTCAGGACAAATTGAACAACAAGTTTCATGGTCCAATTTCTCCCCTTACCCTTGGGAAAATAAAAAATTGGTGACTTAAATATTACTTTTGTGGGAAAAAAATAGGATTTTTTCAATTTCATGCCCGGGCATTATAAATTTGTGTGAAGCACTTGGGGGTTCAATGTGCTCACCACAGATCTAGATAAGTTCCTTAGGGGGTCTAGTTTCCAAAATGGGGTCACTTGTGGGGGGTTTCCACTGTTTAGGCACATCAGGGACTCTGCAAACTGAACATGACACCCATCAAAGTCTGCATTCCAAAATGTCATTACTTCCTTTCCGAGCCCTGCCGTGCGCCCAAATAGTATTTCCCCCCCACATATGGGGTTCAGCGTACTCAGGACAAATTGTACAACAACTTTTGGGGTCCAATTTCCTTGGGAAAATTCAAAAATTGGAAAATTGGGGACTAAAAAAAATTTTTGTGGAATTTTTTTTTTTTTTCACACCCAGGCATTATAAACTTTAGTGAAACATTTGGGGGTTGAACGTGCTCCCAACAGATCTAGATAAGTTCCTTAAGGGGTCTAGGTTCCAAAATGGTGTCACTTGTGGGGGGTTTCCACTGTTTAGGCACATCAGGGGCTCTCCAAACGCGACATGGCATACAGCCAATTCTGCGTTGAAAAAGTCAAACTGCGTGCCTTCCCTTCCAAGCTCTGCCATGCACCCAAACAGTGGTTTACCCCCACATATTGGGTATCAGCGTACTCAGGACAAATTGCACAATAGCTTTGAGGTGTTGTTACGCTTGGGAAAATAAAAATTAGGGTGAAAAGATCATTCTTGTGGAAAAAACATGATTTTTTAATTTTACGGCTCTACGTTATAAACTTGTGTGAAGCACTTGGGGGTTCAAAGTGCTCATCACCGATCTAGATAAGTTCCTTAGGGGGTCTAGTTTCTAAAATGGGGTCACTTGTGGGGGACCCACTGTTTAGGCACATCAGGGGCTATCCAAATGTGACATGGCGTCCAATCTCGATTCCAGCCAATTTTGGTTTGAAAAAGTCAAATGGCGCTCCTTCCCTTCCAAGCTCTGCCGTACGCCCAAACAGTGGTTCCCCCCCACATATGGGGTATCAGCGTACTCAGGACAAATTGAACAACAAGTTTCATGGTCCAATTTCTCCCCTTACCCTTGGGAAAATAAAAAATTGGTGACTTAAATATTACTTTTGTGGGAAAAAAATAGGATTTTTTCAATTTCATGCCCGGGCATTATAAATTTGTGTGAAGCACTTGGGGGTTCAATGTGCTCACCACAGATCTAGATAAGTTCCTTAGGGGGTCTAGTTTCCAAAATGGGGTCACTTGTGGGGGGTTTCCACTGTTTAGGCACATCAGGGACTCTGCAAACTGAACATGACACCCATCAAAGTCTGCATTCCAAAATGTCATTACTTCCTTTCCGAGCCCTGCCGTGCGCCCAAATAGTATTTCCCCCCCACATATGGGGTCTCAGCGTACTCAGGACAAATTGTACAACAACTTTTGGGGTCCAATTTCCTTGGGAAAATTCAAAAATTGGAAAATTGGGGACTAAAAAATAATTTTTGTGGAATTTTTTTTTTTTTTCACACCCAGGCATTATAAACTTTAGTGAAACATTTGGGGGTTGAACGTGCTCCCAACAGATCTAGATAAGTTCCTTAAGGGGTCTAGGTTCCAAAATGGTGTCACTTGTGGGGGGTTTCCACTGTTTAGGCACATCAGGGGCTCTCCAAACGCGACATGGCATACAGCCAATTCTGCGTTGAAAAAGTCAAACTGCGTGCCTTCCCTTCCAAGCTCTGCCATGCACCCAAACAGTGGTTTACCCCCACATATTGGGTATCAGCGTACTCAGGACAAATTGCACAATAGCTTTGAGGTGTTGTTATCCTTAGGAAAAAAAAAATTAGGGTGAAAAGATCATTCTTGTGGAAAAAATATGATTTTTTAATTTTACGGCTCTACGTTATAAACTTGTGTGAAGCACTTGGGGGTTCAAAGTGCTCATCACCGATCTAGATAAGTTCCTTAGGGGTCTAGTTTCTAAAATGGGGTCACTTGTGGGGGACCCACTGTTTAGGCACATCAGGGGCTATCCAAATGTGACATGGCGTCCAATCTCGATTCCAGCCAATTTTGGTTTGAAAAAGTCAAATGGCGCTCCTTCCCTTCCAAGCTCTGCCGTACGCCCAAACAGTGGTTCCCCCCCACATATGGGGTATCAGCGTACTCAGGACAAATTGAACAACAAGTTTCATGGTCCAATTTCTCCCCTTACCTTGGGAAAATAAAAAATTGGTGACTTAAATATTACTTTTGTGGGAAAAAAATAGGATTTTTTAATTTCATGCCCGGGCATTATAAATTTGTGTGAAGCACTTGGGGGTTTAATGTGCTCACCACAGATCTAGATAAGTTCCTTAGGGGTCTAGTTTCCAAAATGGGGTCACTTGTGGTGGGTTTCCACTGTTTAGGCATATCAGGGACTCTGCAAACTGAACATGACACCCATCAAAGTCTGCATTCCAAAACGCCATTACTTCCTTTCCGAGCCCTGCGGTGCACCCAAACAGTATTTCTCCCCCACATATGGGGTATCAGCGTACTCAGGACAAATTGGACAACAACTTTTGGGGTCCAATTCCCTTGGGAAAAATCAAAAATTGGGGACTAAAAAATCATTTTTGTGGAAATTTTTTTTTTTTCACACCCAGGCATTATAAACTTTAGTGAAACACTTGGGTGTTCAAAGTGCTCACAACATATCTAGATAAGTTCCTTAGGGGGTCTAGTTTCCAAAATGGTGTCACATGTGGGGGGTTTCCACTGTTAAGGCGCATGGCATCCAATCTCAATTCCCGCCAACTTTTTCTGTCCATTTTCTCCTTTTACACTTGTTAAAACAAAAAAATTGTTTGCAAAAGATCATTTTTGTGACTAAAAAGTTAAATGTTCAATTTTTCCTTCCAAGTTGCTTCAGCTCCTGTGAAGCACCTGAAGGGTTAATAAACTTCTTGAATGTGGTTTTGAGTACCTTGAGGGGTGCAGTTTTTAAAATGGTGTCACTTTTGGGTATTTTCTGCCATATAGACCCCTCAAAGTGACTTCAAATGTGAGGTGGTCCCTAAAAAATATGGTTTTGTGCAATTTGTTGTAAAAATGAGAAATCGGTGGTCAACTTTTAACCATTATAACTTCGTAACAAAAAAAAAATTGTTTCAAAATTGTGCTGATGTAAAGTAGACATGTGGGAAATGTTATTTAGTATCTTTTTTGTGTGACATATTTCTCTGCTTTAAGGGAATAAAAATTCAAAGTTTGAAAATTGCAAAATTTTCAAAATTTTTGCCATATTTCCATTTTTTTCATAAATAACCGCAAATTATATCGAAGAAATTTTATCACTATCATGAAGTACAATATGTCACGAGAAAACATTCTCAGAATCGTGAAGATCTGTTGAAGCGTTCCAGAGTTATAGCCTCATAAAGAGACAGTGGCCAGAATTGTAAAAATTGGCGCTGTCATTAACGTGCAAACCACCCTTGGGGGTTAAGGGGTGAAAGATCATGTATGTAAGTACCTGGATAAGAATGAAGTGATTAAACAGAGTCAGCATGGGTTTGTATCTAATAAGTCATGTCAGACTAACTTAATTTCCTTCTATGACAGAAAAATATTTAGAGTTGAGAGTCCTCAGTGGTTGATACCTTTTAATGGCTAACTGAAAAGATGGTAACAAATTGCAAGCTTTTGAGACTACTCAGGTCTCTTCATCAGGCTAGAGTCTAGCCTGATGAAGAGACCTGAGTAGTCTCGAAAGCTTGCAATTTGTTACCATCTTTTCAGTTAGCCATTAAAGGGTATCAACCACTGAGGACTCTCAACTCTAAATATTTTTCTATCTTCTGGCTAACACGGTACAAAGATATACATTTTTACTGTATCTTCTATGACAGAATCACTGACTGGGTGGATCAGGGAAATGCTGTAGATATAGTATATCTTGACTTCAGCAAATCATTTGACAAAGTATCTCACACAATCCTTATTGAAAAAATGACTAAGCATGGAATGGACAAGGCAACTGTTAGGTGGATTCATAACTGGCTTAGTGATCGGACCCAAAGAGTGGTCGTAACTGGCTGCACATCCACTTGGAAGAATGTCTCAAATGGGGTACCACAAGGCTCTGTTTTGGGCCCTGTATTGTTCAACATCTTTATCAATGATTTATATGAAGGAATTGAGGGTAAACTGATCAAATTTGCTGATGACACAAAGCTAGGAGGGGTAGCTAATACTAGTGAAGAGAGAGAGAGGATTCAAAAAGATATAAATAAACTGGAACAGTGGGCAGCAACTAACAGAATGGTTTTTAACAGGGAAAAATGCAAAGTACTACATCTGGGCAATAAAAATTAAAAAAGCATATACAAAATAGGAGGAATAGGGCTAAGTAACAGCACATGTGAAAAAGATTTGGGTATACTAATTGATCACAGACTGAACATGAGTCGACAGTGTGATGCAGCAGCAAAAAAGGCAAATACAATTCTAGGATGTATCAACAGAAGCATACAGTCTCGATCACGTGAGGTCACTATTGCCCTCTACTCCTCTTTGGTCAGACCTCATCTGGAATACTGTGTCCAGTTTTGGGCACCACATTTTAAAAAAGACATCAACAAACTGGAGCAATTTCAGAGAAGAGCGACCAAAATGGTGACTGGCCTGCAAACCATGTCCTATGAGGAACGGTTGCAGGATTTGGGAATGTTTAGCTTGCAAAAAAGAAGACTGAGAGGAGACTTAATAGCTGTCTACAAATATCTCAAGAGCTGTCACATTGTTGAAGGATCATCTTTATTCTCATTTGCACAAGGAAAGACTAGAAGCAATGGGATGAAACTGAATGGGAGGAGACACAGATTAGATATTAGAAAAAACTTTTGACAGTTAGGGTGATCAATGAGTGGAACAGGCTGCCACGAGAGGTGGTGAGTCCTCCTTCAATGGAAGTCTTCAAACAGAGGCTGGACAGACATCTGTCTGGGATGATTTAGAGAATCCTGCTTTGAGCATGGGGTTGGACCAGATGGCCCAGGAGGTCCCTTCCAACTCTACCATTCTATGATTCTATGTTTACTGATATGCTAATTATTCATGGTGTAGGCCAAATAGTTTGGTAACTTTGAAAACAGAGGAGGAAAAACTATGCAAATATATTAAATAATAAATTAATGCTACTTGATCTCATCTCCATTCTTGCCCTTTATATCAATACTGAATGAAGGACACTTGTTAAGTATAAAACTAGGTTACATGACTCTGTATAGAGAGACAGCCAGATTCTGACAAGACATCTAAACATCCAGGGAACCCTACAGGACTGCTGCAAATACATCATGGCTCCATCATGATCGACATGGATCTATCATTCTACAGGAAACAACCTAGGGGACCTTGGCCACAGCTGGAAGAATACAGATCTGCTCCATTGACCATCACTGAACCATGGATACGTTTGGAGAAAGCCACAATTGGGACCCACTGGTAACCGGGCTCCATGGAGATGTTCGGAGAAGCCCGGTTGTGATCCACTGGTCAACTGGTCTTGCACCTCAATGGATTGTTATCTTCCCACGCTTGTCATTATCTACTCCTCTGTTTGTGCATGCCACAGGTGGGTAGTCGACCCTGGAAGATGAAGCCAGGTTGTGGCCCTCCGGTCAACTGGCCTTGTATCTGAATGGACTGTCATCTTCCTACGCTTGTCATTACCTCCTCTCTGTGCCACAGGTGGGGTAATCGGCTCTGGAAGATCTGAAGTAACAGCTGCTATTTTCCCGGCGAATCAGCGGAAGGGTGAGACTCTGTAATGTGTACCATCCTGGGGTACTGTGTTTTGACTGTTCTACACATTATCTGCCTGTTTTGGGGTTCAATAAAGCATTGAAACAGTGTTTTACCCTCACCCTGTGTTGTCTGAGTAGCGTTATGCCCACGTTAAAAGGAGAGCGGGCGTTCAGCAGGACAATCCCTGGTCCATGCGGTTGCAGCTAGGGGACTGAGGCGTCTGCCGTCCCCCCGTGTCTCCACATTCAGTAAAATAACTAGTTAATAGAGATGGGTGAACCCGAACAGCAAAGTTCGGTGTCCATACTGAACACCTACTGTTTGGGCACGGGCATCGAACAGACTTCACCAGGAAGTCTGTGTTACTGTTTAGGTTTGGCCCCCCGAACACCAGCTGTTTGCCTTGTTGTCAAGTGCATGACAGCATTTTTTATTTTTTTATTTTTATATAGCGCTAACATATTCCGTAGCGCTTTACAGTTTGTACACATTATCATCGCTGTCCCCGATGGGGCTCACAATCTAGATTCCCTATCAGTATGTTTTTTTGGAGTGTGGGAGGAAACCGGAGTACCCGGAGGAAACCCACGCAAACACGGGGAGAACATACAAACTCCTTGCAGATGTTGTCCTAGGTGGGATTCGAACCCAGGACTCCAGCGCTGCAAGGCTGCAGTGCTATCCACTGAGCCACCGTGCTGCCCTAGCATGGCAAACACTGCCTCTGATCGGCAGTAAAATCATTACCACAAGTCAGACAGCCGCAATTCCCACGCTGCCAAATGACAGTGTGAACCCAAAGCTGTGAACAGAGGTAAAAAGTTTACCTCCAGTCACTGGCGTCAGCTGATGGGACTTGTTGTGAATGGGTTTGAGATGAGTTCTGAGCAGAGCCTCCCTCTGGTGGTTACAAGCGGTACTAGTGAGGATTGTGAAGACTGGGAATCAGGTGTTACTGATTGGTCTTATTTAAGGGAATCATTTTCCCATCAGGGTTGCCGGTGATCAATTGTTCTGGTCTGAATCCTTCTTTCCAGTTTCCCTTGTAGCCTGCTGTGTCGTGTCTTCATCTCCTGCTATCAGATAAGACTATTTCTTATTTTGTGTTTTTGCTATATTTTTGCATTTTGTCCTGCACTTCTGTGGGGGCCTTCAGGGTTCCCTCCGGGGGCTTTTGCCCTCTCAGTTTAGTTCAGCCACTGTGTTTTGTACTTTTGCTTTTTCCAGTTTTTTCAGTGGCTGCTGTTTTTGTTACACCAGAGAACTAATTTAGGTGGTAGAGGTCGTGTGATCTCAGGTGATTTTGAAATTAGTAGAGTTGGTGTTTTCAGGGTTTTCTGGGATTGCAGTAAGTACCCTTCCTGTCCTTTTCTATTTAGATAGTTTGGGCCCCAGCGTTTGCTCATTCTATTTTCTTTCTGTGTCAGTATTTCTTCTTGTCTAACCGCCATTACATGTTTGGGGGCTTTCTATTATCTTTGGGGTTCTGCTCCGGGGCAGATAGCTTTCCTGTTTCTATCTTTAGGTGTAGTTAGTTTCTCAGGCTGTGACGAGGCGTCTAGGACCAACGTAGGAACGCTCCACGGCTGCCTCTAGTTGCGGTGGTTAGTCAGGGTACTGCAATCTCATAGATTCCAACTGCTCTGGTGTATTTCCTTTTTTGCCTGCACTCCTCAGCTACCGTAACATAACAGTATCACCGGCCATAAAAATTGTATGGTACTCACAGAAGGGAAAAAATATTTTGAAGGAAGAAAAGTTGTCAGAGATATTTTTCTGTTTGTTGCATTTTTTTTTTTTTTTTCCCTCTGTATCTCTGGGTGCTGGGGAGGATCTTTTCTCCCAATGGAGTTTGCACAGTTGTCTGGCCGTGTGGATCAGCTTGCCACTGAGGTTCAGAGTATTGCTGCATATCTTGCTAGGTTGCCTGTTGTGGAACCTAGGATCCCCATGCCAGATTTGTTTTTAGGGGATCGAGCTAAGTTTCAGAATTTCAAAAATAATTGTAAATTGTTTTTTGCCTTAAAATCTAAGTCCTCAGGAAACGCAGCGCAGCAGGTTCAAATTATCATCTCTCTCCTGCGCGGCGATCCTCAGGATTGGGCTTTTTCCCTGATACCTGGGGATCCTGTTTTGAGTGATGTTGATGCATTTTTTCAGGCTTTGGGGTTATTGTACGATGAGCCTAATGTCACTGATCAAGCTGAAAAAGCCTTGTTGGCATTAAATCAGGGGGTTGATGACGCTGAGTTATACTGTCAGAGATTCCGTAGGTGGGCAGTCCTGACCAAATGGAATGACGACGCTTTGGCGGCCCTTTTCCGGAAGGGTCTGTCGGATAATGTAAAGGATGTTATGGTGGGATTCCCTGTCCCCTCTGGTCTCAATGATTCTATGTCATTGGCGATTCAAATTGACAGACGTTTGCGTGAGCGGAGAAGTATGCGTGGAGTGGTGTTGCCTTGTGAGCCAGCTGCTGAGCCCATGCAGTGTGATGGAGTGGTGTCTGGGGCACAGCGTCATGAGTTTCGAAAGCGCAATGGGTTATGTTTCTACTGTGGTGATGCCTCTCATGCTATTTCAGTCTGCCCTAAGCGGGGAAGACATTTTGCACGCTCAGTTGTCTTGGGTAGTGTTCAGACTAAGTTTTTATTAACTGTCACTCTGATATGCTCTCTGTCCTCATTTTCTGCTCAGGCTTTCGTTGATTCTGGAGCAGCTATTAACCTGATGGATTATGATTTTGCTAAGCGTTGTGGGTTTTCCTTGATACCCCTACAGAAGTCTATTCCTTTACTGGGGATCGATTCTACCCCTTTGGCTGAGAATAAACCCCAGTTTTCTACTCAGGTGATAATGAGGGTTGAACCTGATCACCAGGAGTGCTGCAAATTTTTGGTTCTATATAATCTGCATGACATTATAGTGCTGGGTTT